>PVKA01026467.1:0-31680 GCA_004027165.1 Ctenomys sociabilis | reverse complement strand
TATGTGGTGTCAGATATAGAATTCTACAGCTTTCCCACCATATTCCCAGTCAAGGCTTTCCCACAGATTGCCTGTTGTTTAAGGTCAGGTCATGACCACCTACCTGAGACAGTTTATTGGAAAGCATAATTCTCTTCCTTCTCACCCTAGTACTTCTTAAATTAGACTTTTGTGGCTGTGAGGCTATTGACAACTGCCATGTAGATGGGTAACAGGTATCTCAAATTTGATATATTCAAAGCAGAGCTGTTGGATTTCTCCCCAGGGCTTTTTCCATAACCTTTCTGATCTTATGTAATGGTGCACTGTCTACTTATTTGTTTGGCCAAGAACTACAGAATCATCCTTGATTACTTTTTCTTGTCACTTTTGCACTGGATCCATCAACAATCTTGTCAGTTCTACTTCCCAAGCAAGCCCTGAACTCATCCTCTGTTCATTGCCTTCACCTCTGCTACACTAGCCCAGATGACCATCACTAGTTATATATAATATCCTGGCTTCCCTGTTTCTAGTTTTGTCTTCTTAAATGTATTCTCTATGCAGTAGCCAAGGTAAATGTTTCCAAAGCATAAATCATGCTGTATCACTCCCCTGCTTACAACTTTTCAGTGGTTTATCATCTTTCTCAGAGTAAAATCTAAAATTTGCACCATGGCTTCCAAAGTCTTCCTCGGTTTCCTGTCTTCCTAATTGGATTTCCTTTTCACCCACACCTGTCCCTGCCCATCTGCCATTCCCACAATGTACAGAAATATTCCTACCTCAAAGCCTTTCCCTCTCTTTGCCTCTAGTGCTTGTTTCTCATGTCATTTCTAAGCTCATTCCCTTAATTTCATGTCATTCCATCTAAAAGGCATTTCCTGCTACCCTATTTGAGTGTGGTTTGTTTTGTTTTGTATTTTGGCAGAACCAGGGATTGAACTCAGGCCCTTGTGCTTGCCAGGGAAGCACTTATTCCAGTGAGCCAACTCCCCTGCTACCCTATTTGAAATGACACTCTTGTCCCTTATCCTTTTCCCTTGCTGTGTGTGTGTGTGTGTGTGTGTGTGTGTGTGTGTGTGTGTTTAGTGTTACTTGATATTATATCCTATCTATATGCCTATTGTATTCTCCTGGGTTAGAAAATAACTCCAAACAATAGTTTCATTGATAGCGCTGACTTATGTTGCTGTAGGTCTGGAATTCTGTAGACTAGCTAGTGAGCTCATTATCGAAACTCCCTTGAGGTATTGAAGACTGTGTCAAGTCTAGTACTTAAGCTAGAAAGATATAAGCAGCTGGGAATGGGACATCTGTCCTCGGGAGCTGTCTCTTATGGTCCCCCAAATGGTCTTCTTACACACCATACCAGCCTCAGGATAGACTTTTGGTGGCTGAATCTCCTAGACTGAATATCTTTTTAAAAAAGTCAGCAGAAACAGCATAGCCTTTAAAAAAGTCCAACCTCAGGAGTCATGCTGTGTCTCTTGCACTGTGCTCTCTGTGTTGAGGCATTCCCAGAGACCTAGTCATAGGGCTGGAGGTATAGCTCAGTGGTGGAATGATTACCTGACATATATAATAAGGTCCTAGGTTCAACCCCCAGTGCAGTCGAAAAAGCACCTAAGCTCAGGAGAAGAACCATGGGCATTATGGTTTGGGGGAGCTGTGTAATGGAATTTTCAGGCATAGTATAATACCAATGCAATACAATGTACGCTGCTGCAGTGTAAGTTCCACGAGAGCAGGGATTTCATCTTGGCCCTTGCTATGAGCACAGCACCTAAAACAGGGCTTGCCACATAGAAGGTGCTCTATAAATATTTATTGACCGAAGTGAAGTGAATTACTCTAGAGCCCCTTTTCAAAAAGAGGGTATGGGGCTAAATAAACATCCTCTTGGGCTGTCATCAATCAATGATTCTTTGTGGGTATGGGATTTCGCCTTTTCCCCCCTCTTTTTCTGCTGGACCTAGCAATTACATGATTGCAGTGTCCTCCTAAAATTTGTGATTTTTATCAAGGAAACATAAACATGGCTTTTAGGTGCTTGTGACTGAATTTTAAGATAATCGAAGTCACATTTAAATGAAACATCAGGACCTGAGGAAGTCTGGAGGTGAACCGGGTCAGCATACCAGGCTTTCCCCACTCAATCTTTACCCCATTGGGCCTATCTGGTCTTTGACAGTTTAAAAAAAAAAACAAAAAACTGATGAAATGCAAAGCAGAGGCTGCTGGCTTAAAACTCTTACAAATAGAGTACTTATAAGGCTCTTTATGCTTGGTAATTTAACAGACTTGTACCTGTGTTAGGGACTAAGGGAAACTCGGACAAGGTTAATTGTGTAGGCCAATTTGTTCTGTCACATATAGTCATAACCAACCATAGTTTCAGGTGATTCTGAAGCAAGGAAAGCAGATCAAGAGTAAGCACAACAAAAAAAGAGTGAGCGCAAGTTCGTGTTGGACGTGCACACAGAGCACTGCCAGCACACTTGGCACAATAGCTGAAGCCTATTCAAAGAAGCTCACAATAGGGACTGAAGAGATAGTTCAGCGTCATAAGTACAAAGACCCGAGTTCGATCCCTGGCCCCACTGTGTGGTTCTGGCTCCAGATGCAGGCACCCGCTGTGTGGCCACAGAACCTGGTGTGATGGCACTCACCGGTAATCCCAGCGCTTGGGAGGTTGGGCCAGGAGGATCTCTGTGAGTGTGAGACCAGCCTTGGGGCTACAAAAATGAGCACAAGGCAGCCTGAACTGCACAGTGAGAACCTGTCTCAAAAAAAAAAAAAAATGAAGCTAGCGATATATACATATATATAGCGATATATATATATATATATATATATATATATATATGTATATATATCACTAGCTTCATTTTATATATATATATATATGTATATATATATAAAGACTTTTAGTCATCATAGGAAATAATGATAAGTGGTTCATGATCACATTTATTTTAGTCTTTTTTTTTGTATATTTTAGGGAAGGATCTATAGGGTGTTCATCTCACTGCTAGATGGGACTCATCATGATCCACCTGTTTACAGTCTCCCAAGAGCTGGGATTACAGGAGCACGCCACCATGCCCAGTCTCTATTTTAGTCTTTTTTATTTCCAGCTAAATAATCTTTTTCCAGTAGATATTTAAAAAAAAATTCTGACAAATAGCCAGGCCTGGTGGCACATACCTGTATACCCAATATTTAGAGGCTAAGGCAAGAGAATCAAGAGTTCAAAGCTAGCCTGAGCTACCTACAAAAGTCTAAAAATATGAACATTATGTCCCAAAATTGCTATCATTGCATTTGTACCACCTGAAGAAAGAATTGCCTTCTGGTATTTGATAGTTTTCCTCCAGTAGATTTTTTGTTTTTGATTTGAAAGTATATATCTTTCCTTCTTTCTTTCTCTCTCTCTCTCTCTCTTTTTTTTTTTTTTTTTTTTTTTTTTTTTTTTTTTTTTTTTTTTTTTTTTTTTTTTTTTTTTTTTTTTTTTTTTTTTTTTTTTTTTTTGCAGAACCAGGGATTGAACTCAGGCCCTTGTGCTTGCCAGGGAAGCGCTTATTCTACTGAGCCCTCCCCCCAGCTCAGTTTATATATTCTTCACCAAAAGTAAGTTTGGTGTGCAGTTTTTCTATATCACAAAGATGGATTATGTGGTATCTTGATGAAGGAAATGGCTGTGTGGGGAAATGAAAAGTGAACTGGATGCCGAGTTTCAAGACTCAAACCCCTCTGATCCTAATGTGTCCGTGTCGTGTCCTTTATCACTTCACACTGATTGCCAGCTTTCTCACATGCTTCCATGTGAGCAGCTAGAATGCAATAGCAGTTCTGCCTTATATTAGTGCAAGAGCTAAACAGCCAGGGAAAAGTCACCAGGATAGTCAGGATGGTGCCTGGCATGCCAGAAGGTACTCCAGAAAATATTTGTTTATTCTTCCACTCATGATGATTTGTTACTGTCATGCTAATCTTGGGGCTCAGAAAGTGATACCCCAAAGTACTGCACTTTGGCTTGCTGACTTTTAAAATGAAAAAGATTTCGGGGGCCAGCCAAATAGCTCAGCAGATTAAAGCACCTACAAGCAGATGCAGGGGCCAGGTGTTAGATCCCTGGTCCTGCTGTGCTGGCCCCACCCCCAGGGCCCAATGAGAAGGCAATTGAGACTAGTGTGGTGGCATGCACCTCTTATCCCAGCTCTTGGCAATCTGTAAACAGGCAGATCACTATGAGTCCAATTTAGTAGTAAGACTGAACACCCTGTAGACTCTTCCCTAAAATACAAAATAAATAAATAAATATATATATATATATTTTATATATATTTTTGTGATTCAGATTTTATTCACAAGGCCCCATATCACTAAATACTTTGATTGATTAAATATGCTATGTTTCCTCTTATTAACTTTTTTTTGTTATAGGAGTTGGTCATGACCCTTATTACTGGTAAAGAAATACATTATGCCTTTGCTCCCCTATATACTTCTCTATCCTTGACACTCTAGTTAACTATTCTAGTGTCTTCCATAACTCAATGAGACATAGGCACATCATGATTGATTCCCATGGCTTCCTGTACATTGTCTTCTGATTGGATTGTTACTTATAATAGAAAGTAAATCCCGAAGCAATTACACCTGGGCCTCATCTGACACATTTAAATGCCATATTTTGGGATAGCATTTCTTAGGCCCCAGTGTGCTGTAAACTCATTTTCTCAAGAATTGGCAATTACCTTATATGGTCGCTAGGCACAATAGTGCACACCTATAATTCCAGAAGGCTGAGACAGGAGGATTAAAAATTTGAGCCCAGCCAATGCAGTTTAGTTACTTAGAAAGACACTGTCTCAAAATGCAAAAAGAGTAGGGGATATAGTCAATGTGACGGCCTTGGATTCAAGTCAAGTACTAACAACAAAAAGAGGTTGTACTTAGAAGATAATTCTTAAAAAACAATGTGCATATTTGCAAAATTCATCAATCTTCTCCTTAAATCTTCAGCCTCTAATCTAACCTTTGTTTTACTCCTAGAAGGCCCTTTTTAATTCTTTCTGAGTGTTCCTTAGAATCAACTTTCTTAGCATAAGACCTTCCATCCTTTAAAGATGTTAGGCCACTTGGTCACTAAGACTTGCTTGTGTGCTATGGATGTCAGCACTTAAGGAAGCATTCTGAAATGGGGCATCTTTCATGGCTTAGTGCAGAAGTTATTGCCTGCAGTTTTGACCAGCTTTCTCTTTCAGAAATCTTCTTTTGTTCCTGCCACTAGGCAAAAACAGGAAAAGAGATCTATGTGAAAGAATGCTCTCTCTTTTCCTTTTGTGGTGATTGTGTATCTTAAGAGAAGGCCTCAAAGGTTCCTGGAGCTGTCTGTCTTTTCATGTAAATGGAGCCCTTAAGCCTATTTAGAAGTCTGCACAAAGCCTGTGGGGGTTGAGGTGAAAGATAAAGAGTGGTAGCATCAGCATCCTATTTAATTTATTCAAGTTCAACTGAGCGCTCTTTCTTACATATAATCAAAAATACTGGGCAACTGTATTTTGTACTTGTGCTTTTAACTGCATGCTATGCACATTAGTGTGTACATGTATTACTGTGCAGCATGGAAACCACAAAACCTGGAAGGTTTAAGGGATTTTCCAGGGTAATTTTGGCAATGTAAATTCTGCCCAACCCACCAACTTAGATTGCAACCCCTGTGTAAAAATGCAACCCTCTGAATTAGGCTGTACAGGGACTCATGTTCACCCTTTACCTCAAACCAGTAGTGCATATGAGTTGGTGTTAGATTTTGTTAGAAGCAACAGGACAGAAAACCTTGAGAAACTCCAGTGGGGAACAGGCACCCTGAGGCCAGAAGCAGGAAACAAGGTCTCCAAGGTCATTCTTGCCTCTATTGAATACAGGACTCAAAGCCAGTGCTAGCCAGGGTCTTGACATAAGAGTTGGTAAATGGGAACAACTTCTGGCAGAAGTATAGCAGCCTTGTTCTCCTAAAATCTCCTACCTTCTGAAAGGGTTTACTTCTGTGCTGCTTTGTGTGAATGTTGGAGTGTGAGCTAGCCAGACAGACCAACTGACCAACTGACCGACTGATGGACCGACCAACCAACAGAGTTATCTAGTTTGTGGTGCTGGGAATAGAGTAGGAGCAGGGAGCAGCAATGCCTGAAAGGGAGAAAAGGCCTGAGGACTTAAGGTCTGATGTTTGGTAGGGGTTTTGCTATTTGTTGTTCTGTGTCTGCGGGCAGTATTGGGTAGGGGTTGGGGGTCTGAGGTACTGGAGGTTAGGGCTGGAGGGTCAAATCTTGCAGCCCCTTTTACAAGCTACTGGGAGAGGGAGAGCCATTTACATTCTTCCCACTCACCCCAGCACCTCAAGGCAGAGTCCTTTAATCCCATGCAGAAAACACCCTCAGACTGCCAATAAAGAGGCAAACAAACTCTTCTCTTACCCTATTTAAGCTTTTCATCAAGCACAGTTGAAATTTATATTCTGGGTCCCTGCTGTGAGATTTTTCACTTCTCACCCCAAGATACTAACAAAGTTCTGAGTCACACCCACATCCCCCCCTGCCCCGCCCAGTTGGAATACTTCCTGTGGCTCTCAGCAGTGATGGGGTTAAGGACTTGTTAGCCCAAATGTGTGGCACCTTGACATTCACCAAACCCCACAGAAACAGTCTGTCTCACTTTCCCTTCTTCCTTCTCTCCCCTGGAGTACTTGTAAGAGTTGTGTTGGCAGCTGCTTGTGGACTCCTTTTATTTGAGATTTTTTTCCAAGTACTTCTTGTCCTGAAGAAAGAAATGGTCCAGACAAGTGCAAAAGGGAGAGAGTTTTGCATTTATGGAAGGCAGGAAAAGAAACGTGCTCTGAAGAATGAGTGCAGGCAAAGTAAAAGTAGGAGAAGCGCTCTCTGCAGAGTGCAGGCCAGTCATTGAGAAAGGGGGCACAGTGGCTTCAAGCTTCATGATGTTCTCATTTATATCCTCCACCCCTTAGGATGAGGTCAGATCTAGGCTATTCTTCATCTCTCTTGAGAAGAACTGATGGCATTTTCTTAGTGGCCGTAGGTGCCTGGCTTGGAACTGTTTTTCTGGCCCTGTGTCTTAGATTTCTATAATTGCTGGGTCACACCCACTTCCTTAGTGGGCTCGCTGTGCCCTAGTCTCCTGCCTCACTGCCATCCCTAGGTCAGAGGAAAGGAGCCTCTTTATCTCTAAAGACTCTGGGACCCAGAAAAGAATTCCAACTAACAGGCCTTGGTGCCCCTTACCAAGGCTCCTATGTTCCATAAAACTTGTGTTAGATAAATTTCTTATAGCTTTCTCTTTTTAATCTGCTGTTAAAGCCACTTACCCATACACTTACCAAGGGGTGAGGAAAAAATATACATTTTCCTTTCCCATGGTAACTGTTAGCTTTTGAGCAAGGCTATGAGCAGTGTCCTCGTCTGCACTAATCAGATGGCACCTCCTTCCCTGGTATGTTCAGAGAGTTGAAGGGAGCAGGTTGCCTGTGAAGATTTACCTGCAATTTTGTCTGTACAGAAGCTGCCTGTGCAAGAACATTTGAACACACCAGATTCTAATTTATCATACAGCATGTTGGCAGACTGTTCTAAGAGTCTGGTAGAAGCCAGGGAAGCCTGAAGTATTAAAGAGAGAGATGCTGGCCACCATCTAGAAGGGGTGGTGAAGTTGAGGACACAAGGAAGATGGACATGGTGATGGTATTTTCTTTTTTCATTCTTTTTGTATTTTAGTACAGGCTCTACAGGGTTTCACTATGTAGATCGGACTCATGGATCCTCCTAGGAGCTGGGATTACAGGTGTGCGCCACCATGCCCAGTCTCAGTTGCCATCTCAGCTTGTCCTGAGGGTGGGTGGGTCCAGCATGGTAGGCTGGGTATCAAACCCCCAGCCCTGCGTTTGCCTAAGCACGTGCTTTAATCCACTGAGCTATTTGGCTGGCCCTGATAATGGTATTTTCAACAAAAATTTAAATAATGCTTTTGAATTTAAATGTTATTTCATGAAAATATTTATTATGAATATGTAATTCTAATTTTACATTTTTACAGTTAGTTTACATTGGCTATATATACAGTAAAGATGAGAATATTTTCCAGTGTTTTTCTCCCTGACACTGCTTCTTGTTTGAACACACAAAACTACACTTCACTGTAAACAAGAAAGAGTGTCAGGCTTTCAGTTCCAAAACAAGTCAAGTCTGCAGGCTCTGGCAGAAGGAGCATGGTCAGGCCTACGCTGTCTTACTCTCTCGCAGTGGGCTCAGTCCTGCCCCCTCATCTGACATTTCCTTGTAGAAAACATCTGGTTCAAATGAGACTGAAGGCAGCCTTGATCATCAAAAACCAGAATGCAAAAAGCACAAAGGATGTATACCAGGTAACATCTGGATGCACTGCCAGAAAGCAGTGTGAGAGGGAAAATCAGCAGCAAAGTTACTTCATATATGAATTTCACTTTTCGATTCTTATCTTGAAACTACCTTATAGTTCTCTCTTTGGGGAATATCCAAGACCCAGAACATAAGATTGGATGCATGTTCCATTTTGCCAGACCTTGAGTTCAAATGCATCCCAAGCCTCTGGTCCCATGGTGGCAAACTGATGGCATGCATAACCCAGCAGGCTGTTTGCATCACTGAAAGCTTTGAGAGGTTCACCATCACTGCTGTGGCCCTTCCTCACCACACTATCAGGGTTCACTGCAAACATGATAGGCATCAAACAGGATAAGGCTGTAGGAATCTCAATTCCTTAATGTTTATCCAGTGCTGAGGCTCCTAAATTAATAGGACACCGTTTGGTTCAGTTCAGTTTGCAGGTACTGGGAAATGAACCCAGGGCCTTTGCACTAAGCTACATTCCCAGTCCATTTTATGTCAAGACAGGGTCTTTCTAAATTGGCCAGGCTGGGCTCAAGCTTGCAATCTTCCTTCCTCAGTCTCCTAGAGTGCTGGTGGTTACAGGAGCATTTTGCCACACCCAGCTAGTAGGACCCTTTTGACTAATTATTTGCTACTGGTCAAGGTTAGGTTTGTCATATTGGCCAACAGTGTAAGATATTTGTAATACTCCTAAGGAAAATCTGAGTGCCTGAAATTTCCTTGTCTTCCAAGAGCTCTGTGATAGGAGTCAGATTCACTTATATATAGAGTGGAGCTAGACTTCTGACAGAGTAGCAGAGCTTTATAGGTTTAATGATAGAATATACCAGAGTGCAAATGAAGAGAAATTTTTCTGAGTAGCAATTGTTCTGTGTGAGAGGATTTTGGGTAAGCTGATGTAAGATGCTTTGGACTGTCTGGGAGCTTATCCCTGTATGGGCCATGCCAGAGGCACAGGAGAATCTCCTCAGACATTTGCCCTTTAGGGGCTCAGAAAGTTGGAGTGGATATAAGCTAGTTACTAGAACTTCATGGAACATTGAGGGGAAGCAGAAATTATTTCAAAGAGGTCCATAGAAATTAATTTGGGAAGATTGGAAAGTTAGAAGCTTCCAGGATGCAAAGAAAGTGCATGTTGGAGAGAGAAAGAGGAGCTAGCATTGTGTTTTAACCTCCTTCCTTACATTTGTGTCTGCCTTGCCTAGATATTATCTATTCCAAATTGAAGGGATATGTGTGGAAGCTATTCTAGAAAACATGGTGTCTGGAATCAAGACTTTATTTCTTGAAGGTCTAAAGCAACATGTGATACTTATCTTGCATTTGGTGTCAACTAAATTGAATAATCCAGGGTGAGTGCATTGGTAGAGTATTGGCTAAATGAACAGACATCTTAGAATTGAATAAGATAGTCTTAGGTTTCAGCTTCCTATCCTGTATCCAGCTCAGCTTACTGTCAAGTCTTCCTATTACCCTAATGTGTAGGGTCAAGTACCCTTTTTTTAATGCACCCTTGTGAATTTATGGTAATAATTGCCAGCAGTTAAAGTAGTTCTTAAACTGTGTTCAGATAGGGGACTATAAATGCCAGAGTTACTGTATGTTGGGGGAAAAATGGCTTTCATACAGTTTGGTATCAAGACATAACACTCATTTATGACTAAGTACTTCACAGATAGTTCTCCATTTCCATAGTAAATATTCAGCAGTTATTTCTTCAGGCTCTGCTGTGTACCAAGTACTGTGGCAGTGGCATAAAATGAATGAGTTATAGTTCTTGTTTTAAGATGCTTTCCTATCAGTGGGACACACAATAAGAATAAGTTAAGCAGCAGAACCAATGATTAAGAAAGAACTTGTAGAGGATGGGATAGGTGGTTGGATTTTAGAGGAGTGAATATGAATATAATTATGCTTCACCATTGAACTATAAATATAGCAAATACACAGTTACTGAGGCATAAAACTACCAGATTATATTAAGTATATGTACTAGATTCATAGATGTTTGACCCTTTCACATTTGTTCCCTCAAGAGCTTCCTCATGAAGCTCTTCTCTGTGAAAGTGACCAGTGTCCATGTTCACACTTTGAAAAATAGAAGGTAAGTCCCTATCTGGGCACTGGAAATTGAAAGCAAGAAAAAGTAAAATCCTTCTATCAGTCACACAGGTTTGATGGCTGATGGCCTCTGTAACAAAGATAGACCAACCAGAGGAAAGCATAACCGATTTACTTACCCACGTTTTATGTTGCTTGGGAGACTTCAGAAACAGCGATCCAAAGCCTCAGGGCAATTTTATTTTTTTGTGCTGTCATGGAGAAATATGATTGAAGGACAAAGGGTATGGTCCAATGGTAGCGAATTAGGGAGAACTTAGTAAAGCCTGTTTTTTTTTGTTTTTGTTTTTGTTTTGTTTTTTAATTGTTCTTGGCCTTTAGGTACAGGGCAGGACCCCTCTGAAATGAGTAGCCTGTGACCTACTTTCTTGGGGGTATAGATAGAAGAATTCTCTTGTAACCTGCTTCAGAGAAAAAAGGTCAGAGATGTTCTTGTTTCTATGAAATGTTTCTCTTTTCTAATTACCTTTACCATAAAATGCTCAGGATACCAAGATTATATATTTCAGGATATCAGGTTATGTGAGCCCTATAGTGTTTTGTTTTGGTTTTTTTTTTGGGTGTGTGTGTGTGTATGGTACTGGGGATTGAATTAAGGATCCCGCACTTGCCAGGCAGGTGCTTATTCTACTGAGCTATCTCTCAGGCCCAAAGAGCTACTTTGTTTTTGTTTTGTTTGTGTGGTACCACAGATTGAACTCAGAACCTTGCACTTACCAGGAAAGTCCTTATTCTACTGAGTTTTAGTTTTTTGTTGTTGTTTTGTTTTTTGAAGGTGAGTTACTTTTGAGCAAAGTTATCAGAGGCAATGTGGTATAAATGAACAGAGGATGTACTATACAACCAAACTGCCTGTGCTGCTTAAGAGCTGAACACCTTTTGATGAGTTCTATGTTCCTGGTGACTCTGGTATCCCTATAAAATGGGGCTGGTGATAGTACCAACCTCATAAAGTTGTGCTACAAGTGCAGCAATAAATATGAAAACTCTTTGTAAAGTGCTATGAAAATATGTAATTACCACTTTATCAAAAGCATCAGCACATCCTTTGTTTATATAGTTCTATGTCTTAGGCAAAGGGCTACAAAAAACATAGGACCTATCTTCTAGGAAAACAGACACAAAATTCTGGATCAGCTCTAACTTAGGAGACCAAAACCTTGAATTCTTACTTAGAGCTCTTTACTCTCAGAAGCTGACTTACAAGTCTCCTCTAGTGCATGGCTTCTGATGGCCTTCTGTTCTTCAGCTGGGTAAAAAGAGGAAGAGTACATTGCTCTCAACAAAGACATTACCTTTTTTTTTTTTTTTTTCTTTTTTCCTCTTCAGAAAGTTTTGCTCTTTTAGCCTTGAGCTTGAAGGTGAACAGTACAGCTGATTCAGATCCCTAGAGTCCCTTTAATAGAAACACCGGCACAACCACAGATATTAAAAACATACCTCAATTTAGGCAGCTGAAGTAGGCAAATACATATGGTATTACATGGAAAATTCTCTAATGCAAACCTGGAAATGTAATTTAATGTTGTTGGATTTAACATAAAAAAGATGATGACAAAGAGAAAATGTTTACTACTAGAAAATTCAAATGAAAGAATTAGTCTTTTAGACAAAGGCTTTAAAAGGAGAATAATAAAGATCAAGAATTTGTTTTGCTTATGGAAAGCAGCATTAATATCATATTTTCTAAAATATAATTTACATGCAATAAAGCAACTAGTTCTATGAGTTTAGGCAAGTGCATGTATACCTACTAACTATATGTCTAGCAGCTCCAAAAGTTGAATTAATTGCCTTTTTCCCTTGGCCTAAGGCAAATGCTGATTTGCTTTTGATGGTATAGTTTTGCTGAAGTTTGCTTTTAATTCATATTTTACTGGTTAATTGAAATGATAATTGAGCAAACTCAAAATTTCAGATTAGGATCCTATCTCCTTTAGAAAGAACAGCTCCAGGAACTCTTTTTTTTTTAATCTGTTTAGTACAGGGTCTGTAGGGTCTCACTACATAGATTGCACTCACAGTGATCCTCCTGTTTTCAGCCTCCCAGGCACTGGAATTACAGATGTGAGCCACCACGCCCAGTCTCAATCACTGTGTACCACTCCCCAAGAGGCTGGGGGGAACGTGATGACACTTTAGTCTACTGAACTATCCAGCCAGCCTAGCCTCCAGGAACTTTGAAGTCTCAGTTTTCTTGTGTATTAGTGAGAATAATTTTTCTCATAAAATTGTTGTAAAGAATCCACAGCCTACCATGGCAGCCCACTCCTGCAATCCCAGGTATAGGGAGGCTGAGGCAGTACAATACTGCAGGTTCATGGCCAGCTTGGGCTACAGAGAGAGCTCAAGGCCAGTCTGGACTGCATAGCAAGACCCTGTCTCAAGAAAAGAAAAAGAGAAAGAATCCCCAGGGAGGGGAGAAAGAATCCACAGAAATAATGGATGAGAATTAGTTCTGTAAAGTTTGATTGATTATTTGGAAATATTAATGTTACTCAGAACAGTGTACGTCTACGTCTCTGCCATTTTGTAGAGAAATTATGACAGAACTTCCCTGGTACATAGATCCTTGGAGGACTGTCTTCAAGTATAAAAGGGAACTATTTTTTAAAAATTGGACTAAGGGCCAGAATTAAGCCTTATATCTTTCCATCTGACCATAGGTATAATGGATTCTCAGATACCATCAGATTAATCATTTCATTTTGGTTAAAAATTGAATACAAAATTTCTCAATAGCTGCCATTCAATATTTTATCAGAATTAAGCAACATAGGATGTGAGGGCAATCTGGCTGCGACAGCTGTCACCCCATTGATTGCCAGGGTTGATTTGCCTGATCTGGCTGGCTAGGCAGGCATCCCCTTCCTCCTCCAATGATCCATGTGTGTCCCTCCCAAAGCTGTGCGCTTGGTCGAAGAGGACGACCACCCCTGATGGAGGAGGACCGTTCCTCGGTCAAGGGTATATGAGTAGCTGCGCTCCCCTGCTAGAAGCTCCAAACAAGCTCTCCAAAATTAAGCAACATATTTCACGCCTAAGTAACCAGTGCTCTGATTGTGAGGATTTTCCGTTTTATGGTTCCTATCTTACCCCCCCCAAAAAATGAACTTTTAAGATGTCAAGTAATGTGCCAGAGGCTTCTGTGTTACAAATCACTGTATTCTAAGTGAGTGACTCACCTGCCATTTGTATTGGTATTTGAATAATAGAAAGACTAACAAAGCTTGTGACAGAATTCAGAATTTCTCCATGCAGCTGAAGAAAATTGCATTTCCTGCTAGCCAAAGAAACCAAGTCAATTTTATCTTTCCTCCCTAAGAGATACTGCTTAATACTGTGTGGGCATAGCTGACTTATTCAGGTCTTTCCTGCTTTTCTTGGGTGAGCTGTTAGAAAGCATATATGTGTACACAGCACAAACACACACACACACACAAAAACACAATGATGTCACACACATTGTGTATTCTCAAAAGTGACAGCTGGCCATCAGAGCATCACTCTCACTTCCTCCCATGTACATTTTGTAGCTTCCCCAGAAGGAAGTGAAACCCTTAGTGGTTGGGAGAGATTGAATTTGCTGAAGTGACTTCTACCAAGTGGCTCTTTATGGATGACCTTTGTCTGCCTAGGGGGAATAGCAGGTCCTGTCTGAAAGCACCATATCACAAGTAGAACTGCAAACGTGAGCTTCGTTGCTTTGCTCTCCTGAGACAGTGATGACTCGGGAATCAAAACACCTTGATTTAGCTGTCTCTAAAATGTACTGTGTTGTGAAGATTGCTGTGGTACCACCGCAGGTATTTTCTCTCTTCTGGCTTATCTTCACCATGGAGCTTTTAAATCAAAGGCACACTGCATCTTTAATTTACATAGTATTCACTTTTTCATCTTTGTTTGGTAGAGCAGTAATAAGTACTTGCTCACCGATTGAATGAAACCACATCCTACTGTGGATGAGTGGAATTATATTTGAAAGTGTTTCCAGCCATAAATATTCTACTTTGAGGCTACAACTACTATTAAGATTTATGTGGATTGGATACTGTGGTCAGACCCCTTTTGAGCCCGGTGTCACCTGTAGCCACTCTGGAGAGATAGGGCTGTGAGAATACTCCTCTAGCAACATGAGATCTTTGGAAGGTCTGTCCCCTCCTGCGCTGCTACATCTTTGGGACACAGTGCCCCAGTCTCTATGCTTCTTGCCACTCTTGGCAGCCCAAAGAAGAAAAGCCCTGAGAGACATTTTCTCATCTTTTTTGTTCAACCCAGAGGGATTGAGTACTCATAACTATTTTGAGCAGGTTACAGAGAGCACTGAAGCTCTGAGGCATTAAACATTGAAGCTTTAACTTCTTAGAACCAGCACATTTGAGGTATTTTTTTACTTTGCTGGTTCCAGGGATCAAACTCAAGACTTTGTGCTTACCAGGCAGGTGCTTAAGCCACTGAGCTATCTCCCCAGCCTAGAACCAGGTCATTTGAAAACAAACCAGATCATGTCAGCCTCCTGCTCCAAACCTACCAGTGTCCTCTTACCACCCTTAAAATCAAACCCAAAGGCTTTGTGTGGCCTGACGCCTTACCCACTTCTGACTCCATGCCTCACTCCCCTTCAGCCGCACTGGTCTAGAGCACTACATACTTGCTTCTCCTTAACACCTTTATGCTTGTCTCTTCTGTCTTGAACTCTAACCTGACCTCTGGGTCAGCCCAGGGTTGTCACTCAAATCTCAGGCTAAATATACCCTCTCTTAAATAGACCTACCCTATTCTATGAGTGTCCACACCCAATATTTTATTTCTTCACATCACTCATCCTGTGGGAGATGATTTTGTTCCACTCCTAGTTCCCTTGTTTATTGTTAGACCTAACCAGGGTCTCACACTGCAAGGCAGACAGAAGCTCACCTTGTCCTGTTCTCTGTTGTTGCCTCAGAGCCTGGAATGCTGTGTTTGTAGACTCAGGAAAGGCACTTACCTCCTCTGTACTCCTCCCAGACTCATCCTACAAAGCAG
Organism: Ctenomys sociabilis; assembly: GCA_004027165.1. NCBI lineage: Eukaryota > Metazoa > Chordata > Mammalia > Rodentia > Ctenomyidae > Ctenomys > Ctenomys sociabilis. The sequence goes on along the minus strand of PVKA01026467.1, from coordinate 16,108 downwards.
TGTGATCTGGGGCTGGAGCATAGGATGTGGGCCTGGGCTAACCTTGGTCTGAAGCTTGTGCTCTTGCAAGCTGCCACTGTAGAAACAACTATTGTTGAATAACCTTTCTCCAGAATTCAAGCAGAAGTAGAAAAACCTTTCAGGTAATTATGTAATACTTTTTTTTTTTTTGTAATACTTTGTTACCACCAGCACTATGATAATTTTCGCCCTTCACTTCCATCACCAAAAGGACAGTTGCACTTTTTAATACCCTCACTTTCTGATGTGTCTGGTGGTCCAGCCCAAGGCAGAGGAGTCCTGTAGGCTTACCTCAGACAGGGCCACTGGAAGGGGGAGCTGGCTTAAGTGCTCACAGAGGAAGCCAAGCACCAAAATTCCGCATCTATCTAGCCTTAATTGTTCCTTATTCACAAGTCTGGAATTGAAGGATGAATTCTCAAGGTCTTTCCTAGTAGAGCAGTTCTTTTTTGTTTGGATTAGGAGATTATGTCTGTAACTTCCCACAGCCTTAGGTTGAACTCCTGACAGCTCTGGCAGTGTGATGAGCTCTTGTGCAGGATGGCCTGGGCTTTGTGTGCTCTCAGAGAATGTGATGCAGTTTGCCCTGTTGGTTTTTTAGAGATATCACATTTGGGTCACAGAGGTTCAGCCAGCCTTTAGCTGTTAGGGAGTACAGTTTTATGGGAATAGTTTTATAATGCTAACATCTGTGGACTGAGCGCTTGATGAAGACATCACCCAGATTGCCTAGGGAAGACTGCTGACATCGGGAGCCAATGCTTGACAGGTAAAATATTTCATTTTCTTCTCTTGTCTAGACACAGACATCAACTTTGCATTTCCATTTTAATGGCAGGTGAACTGTGTGGGTACTCTCTTGTCTCCTTGTAGTGCCAAGTTAGGGGACAAAACTAATGTCTTTGGCTTTTTCACTTTTCTGCTTCTGTGATATTTTCACATGAGATAAAACATTAAAGAGTTGGAATGCCTGGTTCCGCAAAAAAATTAAAAAAAAAGAGTTGGAGGATTTCTCTTTAAAGTTTTCTGGTGAGGAGATACAGAACTAACTGTATATGCGCATGCCTGCTGCCCTGTCTGTATTCGTATTTCCTTTTTTCCACTAAACCTCGCTTTCCCACTTAAGACTTCATCCTATTCCTAGACTTCCTGCTAAATCCCCCTTTCCTTTGTTTATTTAGTTCACATAGCAGTTGTTACTTTCTAAGGTACTATAACATTTAATCACTTGCCGTGTTTATCCCTCCCTGCTTGACTTCTTCCTGTGTTACTTACATTGTCCTTAAATATCAGTGCCTGGTGCATAGTAACTGCTGATAAGTGCTTGTTGACTGAATGGGCTAACTAACTCCCCAGCCCAGGGAAGATAGGCTGCCGTGCTCTAGTTATGAAGAGCTTGGATTCTGGGGTGTAGTGATCCTCAAGTTGAATCTCTGCTTTTCCACTCACTAGACACTTATCTTCAGAAAGTGGTTTAGACCCTCCGAGACTTTATTTTTTCATCTGTTAAATGAGACTTATGTTGTTTACCTTGAAGGTATGTTATGAAGATCAAAGAAGATAAAGAAGCAATATAATGTGGTAGTTAAGCTGGTCTTTATATTTCAATAGAGTTGGATTCTGCATATTAGCTTCAAGTTTGGGCTCTTTCATTACCTTATATGATTCTATAATCTCAGACCACTTCCTTCACCTATAAATTGGGTATAATACTATGCCTGGCCTCCCAGGACAGTGGTCAAGAGTAAAGGAAGAAATCTTGCTAAGTGTTTACCATCTGGCTCACAGTAAGGGGTGAGATTGGTAATGATGATATTTGCAAGGTGCTTAACTTCATTGTACATGCATTGTACTTGCTCAATAGACGTTAGATTTGATAAAAATTAAGAATGATTTTACTAGGACCTTGGGAACTTCCTGAACTCATTGTGTGTCTATGTGTGTGTGGGGGGGGGGCAAATGTCTGTAGTTGTCTTAGTGAACTATTTATTTCAATTGAAAAGTGAAACAACAGAAAAATTTTGTTGTAATGCACTTTTTTTTTGTCCTATAAGCAGTTAGTTTTGTTATGAATTCAGGGGTTATTTTTGAATATTTGAACTCAGTTGCTACGGAGGTTCTCTTCTGCCAGGTGATCCTGGGGTGGACTTATGTGACCTAGATGTTTAGTCAGCTGGTTTGAAGCCAATGGGATTGACTGCAGGCTATGGTTTGGGGCAGATTACAATGTATCCCAAGTTCCTTTGCCTTCCATTTCATTTAAACACTCATAAATGTGTTTAAATGCACTGACTATTCTCATTTCTGATCCTCATTGTCTCAGTATGGTGCTTTGTGTTGCTGGGAACCAGCCTCTTTTGTTTTTTAATGTATTTGGTACAGGATCTCACTATGCAGCTCAGACTTGTAGTGACCCTCCTATTTTCAGCCTCCCCACCACTGGGATTACAGCATGTGCCAACAACATGGCATGTGTTTCTGGGGATTGGACCCAGTCCCTGTGCTTACATAAGCAGGTGCTCAGTTCACTGAACTATCTTACCAGCCCCAACAAGCCTCTTTAGCCACTCAGGTATGAATCCTTGCTCTGTCTGGCTGTGAGACCCTGGGCAAATTATTCAGTGTTGCTGTATTTTTATTTCTGCCTTTGCAAATAGACAAATGGAAATAATGATTATATGTAAAAGCACCTTAAACATATTCAATTAATATTAGTTATCCTGTCTTCTTTATATAGAAAATTAAAATGTTCTAGTATTATGGTTTTGTGTATATTTTCTATATTCTGAAAGTTCTAGGGCTTCAACTTCCACTCATAGTGTCCCTTGGAATACTAAAACCACCTGGTGAAAATCTCTACTTGAGTCTCAGGTGACCACTGTGCTTCCCTAAAAGTGGTCAGAACCAGATATTGCCAAGACTGTGACTGCTCAAGACATTGTGAGGAGGGGACTTTTGGGAACAGGCTGCTAGCCAAAGTCAAGCAGTCTGGAAGGTGCTTTTGATATGGGGAGAAAAACTGATCTTGGGTGGGTAACCTCCAAATGACATAGGGGAAAAATGGTCTCCTGACCTGACCTGGATGAGTTCATGTTCTCTAAAACCAAAGAATGAATTTTAGGAACAAATGGAGGTTATGAGAAGAATATATTTATTGAGGGAAAGAACATTCCTGTCCGAGAGAGGGACAGGAGGTTGGCCCAAGTGGGTTGTCCCCGGGAAGCTGTCTCTTTCAGGGACTTTAATAAAGGAAAACCGTATGGTGAGGCGGGTCTGAGGTTGTGGAGAACATGGGAACTGGCTTAAGTGGGCATAAAGTAGTACAAAATTATGGTCAACCAATGAGATTACAAGCCCCATTGCTCAGGTAAAATTGATTAAGTCCAGCACCAAATGGGGAAGCGAGTTACATAGCAAACAGGCATGAATATAGAGTAGGACTTTATCAGGTAGCCATCCAGTAGTAGTTGGATTAATGATTCTTCTGGCTCCCTCCGGGTGATGATCAATCTCAGATGCCAATCTTTAGGGAGGTCTGCATTTGTTTGATCTTTGGTCTTTAGGTCTGGCCCACTGCAGGAGCATTCATCCCCCCCACAGTTGTAAGGTATCTTGTCTTCTGTGTTATCTCCTTCGAGGTCCTAGCCCTGACTGACTGCCTATAGTACTTTTATCTAACTCAGCTGCCTATAATACTTTTATATGTGGTGAATGAAGTCTTGGCCAGGAGCTAGTCACCCCTAAGTGGACCTAGCCACAGATTTCATGGGTCAGTCTGAAATATAAAAACAAAATGTCAAATTAGTGATTGTACAGTGCAAAACTAGGTTGTTCCGACCACTGGAAAGGCATTCTGGTCTAAATTCTCTCTCAAGGAAAGTCTCAAGGAAAGCTAAATGAGAAGTCAGATTAAGGGTTGTTTGCTTGGTAAAGCAGGGTACTTGTAAGGGAGATGACGCTGACTCAGATTCTCGTGGTGTCTGCCTGGTTTGCTGTTGCTCAATCTTCATGGTCCACAGCAACCTGTCAGGTGAGCCATGTGCCCACGTGAGCCACACAGGGCTCCCAGGCAGCCGGGTGGGGCTTGGGACCTGTGATGACATCTTTGCCTCTGTCATTTATGGTATTTTATGTCTGACAAACTGCTCTCCCCATCGCTTCCAATGTAAATTTTATATATATATATATATGTTGTTTCATTTTTCATGAAAGTAAAAACATAAAATTGTTTCATAAATCTAAAAATATTATGATCTTTAAACTGAAAAACAGCAGCTTGAGACCATATTCATAAGAGAAGCCATATTCATAAGGGTATTTCCCTAATTATTCTCAAAGGTAGTCTTTTATAGTTGGCTAATTTCAGAAGGGATCCAAATGAGGTCCATAACTTTCATTTGCTATATCCCCTTTTATTCTAGAACACTTCCTCATGCTTTATTTATTAAATTTTATTGTATTTTTGCTCTATTTTAAAGAGCAAAGCAAAAGCAACAGAAACGGAGTAGCATACAACAATACATATGGTACAGAATTTCAAAAGAAGAACAAAAAAAAATTAACAGTGGTTGTTATATTACACACTTTTATTGTCAACTCTGTTGCTTAGATTATCTATTAAATTTAAAAAGTGTTTTGAGAAATTGGATGCAGTCTACATACTAGACATGGCTGATGGCTGCTTTATTATTTCCTTTGACATTTACTTCTACATTGTGCATTTCCTCAAAGTAGGGTTGTAGATAGAGGTTTGATTAGCTTAGGATTTAGGGGGTTTTTAAGGCAAAAATGCTCTATAGGTGGTGCTATATGCTTCCTATTTTATTATATTACAAGGCAATAATGTATGACCATGCCACTAAGGTGATGAAATGCTCAGTGGGCTCAGATGTTGGCAGCCTGATCTTCCATAACCGTATTTTCTGTCATCTTTTTGTGGAATGTCTTGGAATCCATTAATGATTATGTAGGTGCATTCTCTTACAGGGTCGTATTCTATCCTTTCATTGTGTAAGTCTTCCCTGAGCCCATAAATGCTAATTAACTAGTTTAACTCCAGAGGACCATCTTATTTTGCCCACTTCCAAATTGATATTACATTATGTACTATTTAATAATAAACTACATTTGCATGAAAGTCACAACCTTCCAGTTATAGTGATTAAAATTTTCATTTGAATCTCTAATTGAGTTTTGTAGTTGGCTTTGAAAGTATAAACAGAAATTGGAAAGCTCTCTTGAGTCGTGTTGAAGAATGACTGTAAATACACTTTTTTTAAGGGCCTTTGCTTCGCGTAATGCTGTCTCCTTCCTACTGGATAAGAAAACTCTGAAGTCTAATGGGTCTCTTTGGTCCAAGCAAAGTGGAAAGAGGTCATCTGGATAGGCACTGATGACGCACAGTTATTTGAAAATGGTTTGGTTGTTTTTTGTTTTTAATTTTTATTCTCCTCCTTTGCTAAGAAGTCTTTCATGAAGAATTTTCCTAATTCCTGTTAATATGAATTAGTGCTTTTCTTTTCCCCCTGTAATGGGACTGATAACTTTTGCTGTGTTGTAGAGGAATTTAGTTTTTAAATATAGTTTGAAACTTAGTTCTACACACACACACACACACACACACACACACACACACACACACGCACACATCCCATTAAATCTCTCATCTGACTTTGTTTAATTGTAAGGGCCTATCCATAGGAACCAGCTTGAGTAGCAGGAAGAAATTAAGGAGGCATGTTGCTTCTCCTACTGAAAAAGAGGGGAAGTCCTCCCCAGTGTCTCTCTGGGTGTTGTTTCTGTGCTTTTCAAAAATGCTGTTTAGAAACTGCTGAATTCATAATATAACTGTTTATTCTATAATTGTAGAAAGAAACAGATGGGTTACTTTGTTAGAGACTTCTAACATTCCAGAAGTTAAGGACCTCCACTGAAACACTATAGGCCCAAAGTCACATAGTACTCATGCTTCTTCTGCCACTTGGGATGTCCTTCCACACAACTCTCAGGGTCTAAAGTGTGCCCTCCTTTCAGGGCTGAGTTGAGTGGGTCTCAGTCTTCTGTGAGATGTTATCTCTTCCCATTGTGTAGGCTCTTATATCTCTTTCTTTACCTCTCCTATGACAAGAATTATTTGCTTCTCTTGGCTGTGTTATCCATATACTATTGTTTAGTAGAAAAATAGTCTATATTTTAGCCATAATTACTTAATATTTTAAATTTTAATAAATAAATTACTGAGTAACTTTGGCTTTGTCCAATATCTAGCTTCTATTTCAACCTTGAATATCCATATGAGAGTCTAAAAAAGTGATTTTTGTTGTCACATAGTATTGCCACTTGCTGCAGGGTCAGCAAATTGCTTCTTTCTCAAGGGTTGTGATAAGGATTAAAGAAGGGGCAGGTGGACTAGACTAATTGATGGATGGATGGATGGATGGATGGATGGATGGATGGATGGATGGATGGATTATAATGCTGGGGGTTGAACCCAAGGCCTCATGCATGCAAGGCGCATATTCTACCATGGAGCTACATTCCCAGCCCCTTCAAGGAGCTTATCTGCATAATCCCTGAGGGGGTGCTTGGCCCACAGGAATGCTCAGTAAATGCTAGTTTTCATCTCTAGGCACTTTAGTTTTTATCTTCATTTAATAGGAAATTCTAGTAAGATTAGTATTGTTTAACTTTGAATGAAGGTGTTAAGGAAAGGCCAGCTGGGGTGGAAGGCTGCAGGCCCATATTTATTTTATTTGTTTTGTAATAAACACTAGTTCTTTCCTCCCCTGGTCTCAGACCTGCTGAGTCACCATTCCAGCCTTGGGCCCAGGCTCTCTGTGACTGTTAGAAACCAGCACTAATAAATGGCATTTGAGGGCTTTTTGTTTGCATTCCTGTTCTTGCTCTCTGGGTGAGATAATAAACCTTTAATAAGACTTATACTAAATAATGTTGTGTGTGAAATGGAGATTATTTCCCCCTCTATGTTCTCCTAACAACTGACCATTTCGTGAGGTTTTTCTTTTCCATTTTTTCTTCTCCCTTTCTACTTCTCAGTGTGTTCCACACACAGCTTATCCCTTTGCTGGTTACTGATTGATGGTTCTACTCTGTGTGCCCTTTAATTTTTCAATAAACCAACCAGAAGTTGAGACCACAAACTTAGAGAATTGACTTATTTATTTGACTGAATTCACTGGAGCGATAGGCAGTCTTAGTCGTTTCAGCATGATCCTTGGGAGGGCAGGAGGGGTCCATGAGAAGAAACACTGTATTGTCAACAACCAGACAGAAAAGAGCTTGCTTGTCCTCCCATTCCAAAACAGCAAGGCATCTGTTCTCAGAAACGATCTCTTCCTAGCCCCTGATGGGAGCAGGAAGTCTTCTACCAGAGTTCCGGGATTCTGAATTCAATGGGACCTGAGGAAATGGATAGTTATGACCCACGGGTTCTGTGTCCCTTTTTTCAAAGGGATCATGGTATACTATAAAGCGCTGCAGGAACAACCCTAACCATTCACTCTCGCCAGTGCTTTCAGGTCTAGCCTGTTGGCTAGATGACTTCAAAGAATGATAAACCTCTGCTTCTATATCTCTATCCCAGCTGTGTCTTCACCATAAGCAAAGTGCTCACACGGGGTAATAGCTCAGTGTCATAAACACCTGCCTGGCATGTGCAAGGTCCTAAGTTCAATCCCTGAAACTCCCACCACCACCACTACCACCACTACCACCACTACCAAAAAAAGACCAGCTGTTGTACAGGATACAAAAGCACTACTATGTTCATGAGTTGAATTCTAAGCATAATAAAAATCAATTATTTTTGTCTTATTTAGTACCACCATTGTATATAGTAAATGGTTGGGAAAATATATCATTTCAAGGTGGAAAATAGGAACTTGAATGGTTCAAATGGATCCCACATAAACTAAAGATAGCCATTGTAGGATGTTTAAAAACATAGATTCTGTTACCACTTATACTTAAAGATTGCTTCATACTCAGTGCTGCTGTCTGTGAGTTGAAAGTAGCTGGAAAGACAAATGCCCAAATGGAATCTGTCTCAGCTGTGAACTCCTAGCACAGATCCTGGCCACATTTAACCAGTTAACTGCCTATTCTTATTGTATTCTCAGGTGACAGATTTTCTTCTGAAACTCTCATCATCACATTTTAACAGAAGTGAAAATGTTAGCAGAGTGGTTAGTGGCCAAGACAGAAATAGAATCCAGGAATCTGTGTCCTTTCCCTCACCATCCCTAGCAGAGCGTGGTTCCTCCTCAGCCTGTACACTCAAAGTTTCCAGCACTGCCAAACAGAATCCTAGCATGTGACCGGTTTCTTTTGCTGCTGAAAATGTGCTTTATTCTTGAACATTTTGTACAGCTTTCCTTTATATGTGATTTTGCATTAAATGTGGGACTTGTTCAGTCTAATATCAACCTTTGACTTACTCTGAAGAAGTTAATCAATAAACATCAATGAGGCCATGAGTTTTTGTGCAAAGAACCTTGACCTGGTTCTCCCAATATAGATGAGACAGCCAGACAGACCCAGTTTGAATCTGGCTTTCTCACATGCTACCTATTTGATCTCAGTAAATTGCTCAACTTCTCTGAACCTATTTCTTCATCTTCAAAACTAGGGTCATTGGGCCAGGCGTGGTGGTGCATGCCTGTAATTCCAGCCCTCGGGAGGCTGACGCAGGAGGATTGTTGTGAGTTCAAGACCAACCTGAGCTACAAAGTGAGCTTAAGGCCAGTGTGAACTGCATAGTGAGACCCTGTCTCAAAAAGACACACACAAAACAAAACTAGGGTCATGTTGTTTGGCATACTGAGCCATATACGTGAAATGACCCGGTCTCTGCTGAGCACCTGGGATAGGTTCTGTTACATAAGAAGTGCTCAACCAGTGCTAGTTTCCTCCCTTCTTTCTTTCTTTCTTTCTTTATTTTTTTTTGCCTTTTTGAGACAGGGTCTCACTATGCAGTTCAGGCTGGCCTTAAACTCACTTTGTAGCTCAAGCTGGTCTCGAACTCACAACAATCCTCCTGCCTCAGCCTCCCGAGTGCTGGGATTACAGGCCTGCGCCACCACGCCCGGCTCTCCCTTCTTTAGATTGGCCTTGGGATTCAGAAATACATGGAATCTGCCTTACAGATAGAGAATAATATTATATCATGAGAGAAAAATTATTGTGTGAAATTAATTGGTACTGATATTAGTGTAGGAATATTAAGAACTGAGAGATTCTTTGGGGCTACAACAATCAGGGAAAATAGTTGTAGAAGAGGTGGGGTTTGAACTGACCCCTGAAACCTGGGAACTTAAAGAGCAAAAGGAGATATTTAAGACTGGAGCTTTTGAGACAGGAATGAGAATCAGAGGAAGCAACCATGAGTCATGCAGAAGCTGCAATGAGAATGTCGTAATAAGTACAAACTTGTTAGGTGCCGATTAAAAGTCAGGCACTATCCTAATTATTTCGCGTGCCAGCTAGATGTGCCTGCTGTCTCAGTCATTCTGCTGATGAAATGAAGGCATGGAGAGATTGACTGACCTCCCTGAGAGGGTAGGAGAATATGCTGCTCCAGTACCGAGTGCGGAGCCGAGGTGGGGGCCGGGCCAGTATGGTGCCGAGCCTGCCCTCCTGGTACCTGACACCTGCTCCTGCTTCAGAAATTTGTAAGAGAAACTTCCAGGTTTTTGTCTCAGTCCAAGAAGCCAATATTTGTAATCCCAAAGTTACGTTATTGGAATCCCATCAAGTTGATTCCAATCTACCACTTTCAATGCAACCCACAGCAAAAATAGACACTAAATTATATTTTTAATCATCTTGGTCCGGAAGATGGCTTTCCAGAACCAGGAGAGCGACCCAGGGCCTCACCCGGTTTTATTCAGTGGAGGAGTGGCTTCAGGAGGATTGACTGAGAATTGTGGGAAGTAGGTGACTAGTGTGAGCTGAGCTAGATGGGTAGCTTAAATTTACCTCTGCCATATGCAGAGAGGATATGCAGAGAGAGTAATCTACATTATACAGTATCTAATGTTTTGGGAAGTCTGGTGCTTCAGCTTTGATGTAGTCTTTCAAGCCCCACGAAGTCATAGCCTCTATCTTGAGACTCAATCCCAGCTGGCAGTGTGAAGCATTAGCTCTTCTGTCTCGACTTGACCCGGCTCATATTAAAGAGCAGCAGGTATAGTTACCAGGGAAACACACACACCATCTTCAAAGACCAGCACCTCAGCTAGACCAATATACATTGCTTAAGGCCAATTGAAGGATAAACAGAAGTCCTAGCCAGCTCTGTACATAACAGTATGAGGAAATAGGGTCAGGCTCAGTCAAAATGGAGACAGTTGCTCTTTCAAGGAGAGCTGCTCAGGTAGTCCTCCACAGAAGTTAGTTCACAGTTTCTGTCCACACACCAGTGAGGGTCAGCTAAGACCACTCAGTGAGCAAGCTGAAGAAAGTGCCATGGTGTCCTTATGCTCATACTCCTCTTGATGATGAGTGGCAAACAGTCACATGAAAACCAAGAACAAACTGTAGCCCCTGTGTGGAGCTGTACTAGATAGACTTAGCCAGTGTGGTGCAGATGTCCCCTACCATGGCCTCTAGCAACTGGCGGGCAGGGTCCCAGGTTGCCATTTCCAAGCCACCAGAGTGAGTATCAGAGAAGAAAAACTTCTTAATTCTGTAGCTCTGGTGAGACTAGAACTGCTGTGAGAGGTGCCCTGGGCCAACACATTGTTCTAAAGGGCCTGTAGCATGTGACTGGGGCTTGGCTTGTTGGGAATTATGGTAGAAGAACTCCACTCCAAGGGCTTCACTGTGGAAAGAAGCCTGCCCCTCCTCAGTGGGTAAATATCAGGCTAGTTAACGTATTTTTTCTGGACTTACTCTTCTTGTGTCTCTCCTGTGTTGACTATGTCTAATTGTAGGTTATTACTGTTCATCTATATCAATGTCACTTAAGTTTGGACACAGATAACATTATTTTAGCCCCCCATAACACCTTACACAATATCCTTTTCTTGAGGACATCGAACAAATAATTTTTGTACCAGAGCATATCTGCTGTGGCTGCTGAGTTGGGAACTTATTCCCAAGGAGGGCTTTTGACCTCCCTTTGAATAGGTAGTGAGTAACCTTCATTCCTCTTTTATGCCACAGATTTAGCCTGGAGATAACGATGATTGGACCTCTCCAGTCAGTGAGTTTGGAGAGCTCTTGGTGGCTGTGGTGGAATTCGTGTTGGTAGGTTGGGGACACAAAGAGGCAGACTAGCCTGTCATAAACCCTGGAGGAGGGGATCCAAGTTAGTTTTTTATCAGGTTGGACTCCCCAAAAAGCTGTATTTTCAGATTCCCCACAGAGCACGTGACTCAACAGAACTGTTTCTTGGTTTCAAATAAGTCTAAGCAGGGGAAATCAGTTAATATCAGCCATCTATAATGGGCTAATCACAAAGCTCTGCCTTTCTAATCCTCATTGCAAATCAAAGGGAGGGGAATCCCCAGAGCACAGGCATACACGTGAATAGAAAGCACCACCGAATATCAAAAACACCTAAAAAGGTCAGCAGAAACTCAGGGGGGCAGATGGAAATTCACCCCCGCTGTTGCTGTTCTGTGGGGTTCAGTGGGCAGAGATAGGGTTATGAATGAAGACAACCAAACAAACCTTACCCAGAAGCAGCTCAGCCACAGAAAATACATAGTGCAGCTGGGAGGGAAAGTTCCTTCCACGTCTGTGTGAACCTCAGAATCGTCTGACAGTTAGCCTTGTTCTTCTCTCTGCCCAGACTGGCCAGACGTTTTTGGCCCCATACTAACTATAAGCTTGCACACAGTTGGCGAATGCACCACTGAAAGCCCCAGTGGCTACCTCATCACGGTTCACCAACCATGCATGTCACTTCCTGCAGTGGGTCCCAGATCACTGACAGGATGCCGCCAGGGTTGGGTTGAGGGTGGAGACAGCACACAGTCTGCGGCTCATGACCTCCTCACAACTGCTAGCCCCCTCTGAGGCTCAGAACCAACACGTACATGCTAATCTCGGCTTGAATTACCTGGGCCAGGGCAACAGCACACTGACAGCACACTGGGTCCTCTTCTTGCCCACAGCCACAGCACTGCAGCTGCTGGCCCAGGCTGTGCCTCCCAGCGTGCTTCCTGGGAGAAGTAGATCCCAGAGGAAGCCTCCTTGTTGTGCCACACAGGTATTATCTCATGAGTTCCCCTTGCCCAAAGGCAGACACAGTTCTACCCATGGCATTTATTTCCTCTGAACTCAGTGGCGGTACAGAAGTGCAGGTAGTCCTGAGGTCACCCTGGGGAGTGGGCAAGTATGTGTGTGCAAAGCTGGCCAGAGAGATCCTTTGCTTTGCCTCCTTCAATGACTCCTTCCTGACAGAGGGCTCTCTACTTTTGTCATGAACTTCATTGGGAAACCTTTGGGGGAGATTTCTTCTCAAGGCTAATAATAAGCTTGAATTGTATTAAGAAGGAAATTATTCTCACTGTAAGTACAAAGTATCTCCAGTTGTCACTCACAGTGTCCTCTTCTCTCTGCCTTGGCCACAGCCGATGAGTTCAACTTCCTTAAGGTTGGAGAGGGTTGAGAACCACTGACAGTGGTGGGCTTCTGAGTGCAACACTAGGACCATGTGAACAGAAACATTTTTCTCAACACTCGAACACTTTCTTCTCTTCATATCTCTTATGGATTCAACACTTTCAGGTTCAGAGAGGTAAGGAGTATTCCTCAGAATTGTACAATGAATTAATGATATAGCCAGAAACAAACAAACATGCTGCTCCCACACCCCTGTTTTCTTCAAGCCAAATTGAAGCATTGGCCCTCTATTACAGATAATTCAAAATAAAAATACCCCACAGCCTTTTGCATTTTCCCAGGAAGCAATTTTTGTGCAGTCTTTTGAGGTGGAAATAACAGCTGGGAATGCTAAAACCTTATCAGTTCTTTATTCTATAATTGACAGTTGATATCCTCTGAGCTGAAGCCCCCCCCCAAAAAAAGTTTTTCTTTCATTGTGGAATGATTTATAATATTCCAGACGTTGGCAAAACTAAGCTAGCGAATAGTAAAACCAGATTTATTTTTGTGATACTCAAATTCCAGAATATTCAGTCTGAGTTTTCCTCACAAGACATATTAGGTATCTCTTTCTGAAGCTGGAAGTGAAAAGAGAGGGGGTCGATATGGCCTGAGCCTGGGCCTCGAGGCCTGTTTGCTAGGGGGGTCCCACCCTGTTCTCCTCAGCCCTTCTGTGTGGCCTGCTTTCCCCTTTGCTTTCTTCCTCCTGTCTCCCCCTCACTGTGGCCCTCTCGAAGCCAATGAGTTGGGGCAGATACCGTCATGGTTGAGACACGAGGAGAGCATGGTGAAAACCACTCCAGGGTTTTTCTCTCAAGCCTTGATGATGAAAGGACTCAATGAACCTGAACCATTTCTCACAGGAAAATTCCAGCCTCTGTCTCCTTAAAAGCAAGCCATTCAGTAATCTTAAGAGTTGAGATTAAAACTCAGAATTTGACTTAATCCAAGGCCCCTATTTGGATAGGAAGAGTAGGTCACTGTCATGTCTGTTAATTAGGATACTTTTAGATACTAAAAATAAACATATTTTAAATGGTATCTAAGCAGATAGACATTTTTAGTACAGAGAGGAAGATTAGCTGTAGAGGTAGCATTTCATTTTGCAAATGCCTGACTGAGCTCCAGGCAAATGGTGAGTAGAGTCTGCACTCATATTTCTTCTCACTGCTTTTCTGTGTCTGGCCCTATAATTATCCCTCCTGCGGGTTGCCTGTCCACCTGGGAGCTGAAAGTATCAGGACAACCACTGTGCCCAGCCCTACTGGCCCAGTTAAAGTGATCTTGTAACTTCTGTGGTTCTTTGTGTCAGGTTTGTGGCTGGTTTTTGCCAGGGAGGTGGGCAGGAGGAGGAAATAGATGTTCTGATAGGCACAGAAATGCCCCTGAGATGTCTGAGGTTGCCTCATGGCCATTCAACATACACACACTGAATTTTGTCTTGCATAGATATAAGTTCCACAAAGAGCTTTTAATTCCAGACTTTCTGTGGCCTCAGAAATGACAAGTCACATGAATCAAGTGCCATTGGAAGACTGACAGAATTTATGTAGCCTTATCTCAAGCACTTGACTTTCCTAGAAGCTGAAGCTACCATCTCAGTTTATGTTTCTTTTTTTTATTAGTGTCACATGATTGGATGTCTTATAACTTAGTATTTTGATAATCTTTTATTGTATTTCTGGATGTTAGATCTCTTTATTCTTGAATTTCCTTTTTTTTTTTTTTTTTTTTCAGAAACAGGGATTGAACTCAGGCCCTTGAGCTTGCCAGGCAAATGCTTATTCTACTGAGCCATCTCCCCAGCCCCCTTGAATTTCCTTTTAAAAAAAAAAAATCATTTATTTATTTGGTATAGGGTCTCACTACACAGCTTCATCAACTAGTACTGATCCTCCTGTTTTAGCCTCCCCAGCCCTGGGATTGCAGGCATGCACCACTACACACAGTTTTGGTGACTGATGCAGTACCAGGGATCGAACCCAGGTCCTTGCACTTGTCAGTCAGGTGCTTAGACCACTGAGCTATCTCCCAAGCCCTATTCTTGACTTTTATAAATCAAGTTCTCTGGTCCAGAATATCAAGGCTTAGAAAAATCACCTGTTAGTGGTTCTGGGCTGAAAGTTCCTTTCTTCTCTCTTGCCTAGTGTCCGTGTGGGAAGGAGAGTAAGCAAGAGGCCTTTTTGTCTGAGATACTGATGTCAGGCAGGTAATTCCAGTTCACTTGGTGGTGATTACTTGGTGATTGCAAAGGTTGCCTCTTATCTGACCTGACAGAAAGCAAAAATGATACACCTATTATATTCAGAAGTCTTTAAAAATAAAAACCTCTGCATTGTAAATACTGAATTGTTGTTTTGATGACTATGAATATTCATTCTGCTGAGCAGATAGGATGATATCTTACCCCAGCCAGTTCTACTCTTGGCTAAACACTTTCCCTCTATTTTATCTATTTTCCTCTAAGAGCCAAGTAAGATGAGCTTTTTCCATCAAAGGCTATGCTTTTAGACCTGGCAGTTCATCACTCTGGTTACATCAAAGCTGGCTCATTTTCTCTTCAGTCCATTGCTTCCAAAACTAGTGGTAGGCTCCAGTATGCTGAGCAGCTCTTCATGAAGGCCCCCGTAGTGGTCCTAGTCCTTCCACAGAGAGGGACATGGTGGCTCATTAAGGCAAAATGCATTCTGGGTGGGGAGCAGTAAGTTTGAGAATGGGGTGGTGTAGCCCAGATACACTCTTGTCATCTTTCAGATGAAGAGGAATGGCTCATCTGAAAGCAGGGGAGGCCCTTCATTGAACACCTGCACAAGGGAAGAGGGGGCTCAGATGGGCTAGTCCCCTGACTCTGAGGACTGATGACCAGCTCAGACTTTTCCTCCTCTCTCATCTCAAGGTACCTGACATCTATCTAGATTTCTTTTTCTTTCTCTTTCTTTCATACAGGATCTTATTATGCAGTTCAAACTCATAGTGATCTTCCTTTCTCAGCCTTCCCAGCACTGGGATTATGGGCATGGGCCATCAGGCTCAGTGGATTGAACCTGGGACCTTACCCTTGCCAGGCAGGCACTTAGACCCCCGAGCTATCTCCCCAGCCCAGTACCTGATTTAAGCTGCCTATTTATTACTTCATAGAAATGAGGTAGGGGTGTGTGTGTGTGTGTGTGTGTGTGTGTGTGTGTGTGTGTGTGTGTGTTGGATTTTCATGCCTAGGCATTCTGACCAAAACCACAGTGATTTCCTAGCCATCTGCCTTACCAGTGCATCTCGGCTTTCACTGGTTCCTGATTCCCTCTCCTCTCCTCTCTTCTCCTCTCTTCTCCTCTCCTCTCCTCTCCTCTCCTCTCCTCTCCTCTCCTCTCCTCCCCTCTCCTCCCCTTCCTTCTCCTCCCCTCCCCTCCCCTCCCCCCTTTCCCCCTCTCTGTCCCCATCCCCTTATAAGCCCTTGTAT
>PVKA01026466.1:0-31669 GCA_004027165.1 Ctenomys sociabilis | reverse complement strand
TCATGTATGTGGTACAGGGTCTCAATATGCAGCTTGGGCTCCTAGTGATCCTCCTGCTTTCAGCCTCCCCAACATTGGGATTACAGGCCTGCACCACCATGTCCTGCCTTAGTGACCAGCTCAGTGTGCCCACGGATGGGGCCAGCACAGCATGTGGTGCTGGGGATCAAACCCCAGTTCCTGCACTTACCTAAGCAGTCACTTAGTTTGCTGAGCTTTCTCACTGGCCCTCTTAATTCATTCTTTATAGCCTTGAAACTGCAGAAAGAAAGAGAACTAAATGTAGAAGGCGAGGTAAACAGTAAGAGCATAACTTGGTCAGCATTCTACATTAATTTGTGGCTTCTAAGAAGGACATAAGCATTTATAACAAGAAGGAGAACTGTTATATGGAGAGAACTTGAAGTCTGGCCCATGGCACAATCCTCATCATTAGGTTCTTTATGAAAATATTGTGATGATCACTCTGTGAAATATAGGGACTATATTGGGCATGTTTCCATTACTATAACAAATACCTGAGATAATCAATTTATAAAGAGGAAAGTTTATTTTGACTTACGGTTTGGAAGTTTTAGTTCATGGTCTATTGGCCTCGTTGTTTTGAACATGTGACAAATTATGGCAGAAGTGTGTGGTAGAGAAAAACTGCATATGGCCAAGAAGCAAGAGAGGGAGAAGACTAGGGTCCCTCAGTGTCCTTCAAGTACACCTAAAAATGATCACTAGGACCAACCTCTCCAGGGTTCCATGATCTCCCTAGAGACCTTTAACACCAAGGACTTTTGGAAGACATTCAAGATCCAAATTACAGCAAGTGCCTGCTGGTTCACCTAAGCCACAGTCTGGAAGAAGAGATGAATGAGTTGAACTGCATTGAAAAATCAGGATGCTCTGAGTTTGCTCCCATGGGACAAGAGCCAGCAGCCAGCAAGTGCAATGAGACTCTCTGTTATGTCATACAGTGACTATTCAGTGCCTAGAGAGTGGACCAGCTGCCAAAAAAATAAAAACCCATTTTATATTCTCAAAATAGGGGCCAGGGAGATGGCTCAGTAGAATAAGCGCTTCCCTGGCAAGCGCAAAGGCCTGAGTTCAATCCTTGGTTCTGCCAAAAAAAAAAAAAAGAGGCGAAGCGTGTTCTCAAAATATTCATATTAGAGTCACCTGGACATATCTGAGTGTATAAATGCACTTTTGAAATAGACATTTAGTTCTCATGGCACTTACTCATGTCAAAAAGTAACCCTAACTTTGAGACTAGGTAGCTTTCAGAGGTATTTTTCAAAAGCCAACCAATACCACTGACAGGAGGAACATTTCCTAAGACACTGCCCCACCAGCCACACTCACGTCTATAGGTGATGGCTTTCTCCTCACTCTGTGGAGCCAAATACTTGAGGATGCTGCTGCAGAATCTCTTCCTCTTTTTTTTTTTTTTTTTTTTTTTTTTTTTTTGTGGAACCAGGGATCAAACTCAGGCCCTTGAACTTGCCAGGGAAGTGCTTATTCCACTGAGCCATCTCCCCGGCTCCGAATCTCTTCCTCTTTATCCTCCCTGTGAACCTCCTGTGTCCATCTTTCTGATTCAAGTTTCTTCACAGTTCAATTGGTCTAGCCTACCATTGCCAGATTGATTTTTTTAAAAATCCAAGCTTCCACATTATCTACAAAATAATGTC
This sequence comes from Ctenomys sociabilis, assembly GCA_004027165.1. Classification (NCBI taxonomy): domain Eukaryota; kingdom Metazoa; phylum Chordata; class Mammalia; order Rodentia; family Ctenomyidae; genus Ctenomys; species Ctenomys sociabilis. The sequence continues at coordinate 29,987 of PVKA01026466.1, read as the reverse complement.
CATGTTTTGCTGCATCTGGCTTTCTCTTAGCCTTATAGGAATGAGAGAGTTGTGGTTTTAGGTCTCCAAGATTCTAACAAATGTTGAGCAAAGCTATATCTTGGAAGGATAATAGAACTGGCAGAATTGCCACTGGCTGAATGCCCTGCTTAAGATGCCCAAAGAAATACAAATAAGAATTTTTACAATTTAAAAAATGTAAGCCCCCTAAAAGCACCTTCAAACATGTTCTCTTTCTCAGATATGTATGTCATAGGATGACAGTTCTATATCTGAGTGGCGTCAGGATTTTCTGGCATGCTTCTAACTAAAGGGTAGTAGGTTGTAGCTGAAGAGATGAAAAAGGAAAACCAAGACTGCTCATCCCAAAACAGATGCAGCTGGAAGACTCTGTCTTCTAGTCTATCCCCTTATCCTTTCAGGGAGGTAAATGCCCCTTTTGTGCAGAGTATCCACATTGTACACACCACCAGCCCATTAAGCACAGCTATCAGATCAGCTTTTGTGGCGTCACAGTGCTTTTATTCAAGTACTTTATTTCACTTAATAATGCCCCCAATGGGCACAAGCAGTGATACAGTAGAGGCCCTAGACATGAAACATTAGAGGACACACGAACTGGTGCTAGGTGGCAGTGGTGTGAGCACTGAGGAAGAAAACATGGCACCGAGAGTGATCAAAAAGATGTTATATGTTTCAATAAAACAATGATTACAGTAGAAAGATATAATATTATGAATCCTATCAGGGTGTGTGGCCACTGCAGCATAAAGGATGTAAACATTACTGTTAGAGGAGACTTAGTTTAATCACCCACAGCCCCAGAGAGACTGCTTCTCCATATGAAAAAGCTTTAGGGAAATAGCATCAAGCTGCGACCTCTGTGGTTATGAATTTGTAACTCAATGACATGAAAACAAAGATAAGAAAGCAAAACATTTGTAACTCTTTATAGGTGTTTTGGTCAGGGGACCAGGAAGGAATGAAATAGTTTGTTATATGATATATGTCAAACTCATTAGAGCAATCTCATTGGGGAAGAGGGGACACAATGACCAAATCATATATCTCTGAAATGCACTTCTTTTAATTCTGCTGAAGACCCTGAAGATCTTCTCTAAACTTCAGTCGTGCATTCCAGAAGCCTTTGAACTGTGGTTCCGAGGTCTCTTCCTTATCACATTCATTTCAATCACTCTTTCGCCAGCGTCTCCCCTACAGGTCCCCTCAAAATATTCTCCTTACTTCAAACACATTTATCTGATTGTTCTTGCCACTTTCTGAAGCAGGTCTAGTAGTCCACTCCTGTGAGTATTTTTATAAATTGTGATTAAAAAAAAAATTCCCACCCGAATGCTGTTGCTGAGTGCCATCCGTGGAAAGGTAGGTTTGTAAAAAGACATTATGCTGTGTCCTCATCCAACTTATTCCCTGCATTTGGCATTGTATGACTTCTGGCTCAGAATGACCTTGAAAGGCGAATGCTTTGAGTTGGTTCAGGAATCAAGGCAGCCGTGAAAACATAAAGACACTCGCAAAAGTTGACTTCCAGAACTGCCTCAGAAAGTGGCAAGGGAATAAGCACGCTCAGATCAGGATGATTATTGGTACTCTGCTTTTTACTGGAATATAAATATTTTATAATGTTCAAACAGTCACTATCTTTTTTTTTTAATCACATCTCTATATGTATTGGATTCAGGGTTATACGTGGTTTCAGAGAACCACTGGGGGTCTTGGAATATGTGCCCTATGAATAAGGAGTGAGGTGGTCTGTGTAGTTGTCTGAGCTACTCCATTACTAGTTTGGCCTGGGAATTGCTCTTCATCATTAGGCATACCAGTGAGGACATGCCTAAATTTCACTTTGGTTTTGGAGTGGTCAACTGCAGAGAGACACAAAGATGTGAGAAATAAATTTTTTTAAATATCTTGAGCAACATATTTTTTAATCATAAAAGACTAAATTATTAGGTGTTAGAAAAAAATATAAAGATTGCAAACAGTGTGCGTTATTTGCTTGAAAGATTAAAATTATGCCAAATGTGTACATGGTGGAAGGTGTTGATTAATTACATCTCTGGCCAGCTCCTCCTTTTGACTTCCAGAATTACTGTACTATTTGACAAAGGAGTAACCTCATCACCAAAGTAAAGAGGCTCACAGAGACCTGGAACATAGGCCAATAGTGGGACCAACTATGACCTTGTTAAACAGGAATATGAGGTGATTGTGAATTTGTGGGGATAGCAGTTACAATGTATAGTGAAAAACAAGATTCTGAAAATCAAGTATTTCTCAAATTTAAGAAATACTGTAACCAAAAGAGCAATTTACAGAAATACCATCTCCCCATGGAGTAAGATTATAAAATAATAAAAGGGAAAGGACCACGTTAAATGGGAAACAGAATGAGTGTGACCCTTCCACATGGTTTCTTAGAAACCCATCCACTAGAAAAAGCTACCATATAATGTGTGTATTAGATTTTTGAGTTACTGTAACCTAGTACCACAACTGGGGTGGCTTAAAATAATAGAAATCAGTTCTGGAGGGTAGAAGGCCAAAATCAAGACATAGGCAATGAAGGCTCTGAGAAAGAGTCTTTGGTTTCTCAGCTTCAGGTGACTGCTGACAATCCTTGGCATTCCTTGGCTTGTAGCAACATCATTCCAATCTCTTCATTCAAAGAGTACAATCACTACATGTCTATTGGAGTCTGATTTCTTTCTTATAAGAGTACCAGTGATTTGATTAGACTCACAGTAATCCAGTATGTTTTCTCTACTGAATTATACTGGCAAAAACCTTGTTTCCAAATAAGGCCACATTCATGGTACTAGGGGTTAGGATTTCAGCACTTGATTCCTAGATCACTATCTCATCATGAAAATAGCCATGCTGGAAGTTGCTTGGTAACAATACAGTGGTGCCTTGGGTTACGAATGTAACTCTTTCCACTATTCTAGTGACAAAATGAATGGGATGAACAGTGAATCAAATTTCCCCATAAAGTCAACATGAAACCTAACCATGGGATTTAGTTTGGTTCTTGGTCAGTTTGGTTTCTGACCATAACTGTGGAAAGAATTATTTGTGAACGAAAGCACCACTGTACCTGCAGACCCTAAAGAAAGTTCCCCAGAGTTATGATAACTTTTGCCATGAAAGAGAAAGAAGCCCAGTGTTATATTTCATACCTAGATATCCACCTGCCCAAAGCCTCAGGCACTCATGGGGGGGGGGGGCTTGTAGGAGGTGGCTGGATCAAGGGTGTTTGATATTCATGGGATTTATAGCTGGCTTTACAGCTGGATGTGATGTTGGGAGGTGAAGCCTGGTGGGAAGAGCTGGTTATTGGGAGCATGGCCTGGAAGTGAATGTTATTCTTACCCCGAGACGCTACACTACTTCCGGCCTACTGCCAAGAGCTCTTTCTCCTCCGCCATACCTTCCTGCCAGCAAACTACGGACTGAAACCTCTACAAACTGTGAGCCAAAACAAACCTTCTTCACATTGTGATTCAGCAACAAGAGTAATTAAGACAACTACCCTCCAGTCAATCACGTGAAAACTATTAAGAAAACAACCATGTAAATGTTCTGACAATGATCCTGAGAAAAGGACGGCAAAAGAGGAGGCCTTTATCCAGAAAAATTTACAAATTTGATCATAAATGTAAGTCTTGTTTTAAACACTCCCAGCTCAGTGATGCACAGTTCAGAGAGGGCTTCCTTTCCAGGAGGGGCAGGATGGCAGTGTTTCTCTATCAGATTCCCATTACCTGTTGTGGACCTTATCCCTAAACCTAAGTCCTTGTTATGGAATGGATGCTCTATTATAGGCTCAGTATCTTGAGATGACTGAGGCCCTGGTCACCCCTACCCCAACTCTCCACATGGTGACTTCATGCTGAGTAAGCTGAAGGCCTCTGGTTACCCCCAACTCTTATTATCTCCAGGTTCCCCACTAGTGTTTGTCTCCTAGAATGCAGGCATCCCTTAGATTGAGCTAACCATAACCTTTAGCTCCAATACCTTAACTCAGATATTATTTTTTGCAGGGGGAGAGACAAAGAAGAAGAAGCAGGCCAGGAAAAGAAAATTAAAGATTGATCTTATCTTCCCAAAAGAAGAATTCATTTTCACTGGAGCTTGGAGAAAATTAAACTGAAGGGTGCTTTCCAAAACAGTGCAGGTTGTGATGAAAGACAGTTGAGAGTAGATTCATGACATAACCTTAGCTGTTGGCCTGCTTGTTTGCAGAAGGGAATGTAGAAAAACCATGAGGGAAGATCAGTGTAACTCTTTTTTTTTTTTTTTTTTGGCAGAACTGGGGATTGAACTCAGACCCTTGCGCTCGCCAAGTAAGCACTTATTCCACTGAGCCATCTCCCTGGCCCCTATGAGGGAAGATCAGATATCAAATGCTGACCCCAAAACTATCCCATCAGAGAAGTCCTATTTGATTGAATTTATTTGTAGAGCAGTGTCACGCACAGAACACAGCAGAGCAATTAGCCATCTGATAGTGGATTTGAGAGGTCAGTAAGGGATGGGACTGGGAGTCCTGGTGTAAGCACTGTCCTCCAGCATGCTGGCCCCATTCAAAGTTCTGCTTCCTTGAAGCTTAGCCATGAGTGTGTAGCAGATTTCTTGAAAACAATCTGGCCAACCACTAAGCAAATAAATGAACAAATAATAACAAGCCCTCAATGAAGGGAAGACCAATACCTAGATGTACTCTAATACAGTACCTAGAATGTTAATTTCCATTGAGAATTACATGGGAAAGAAATGAAGTACAATCCATACATCTGAAAAAAAGCAGTAAAAGATACTGCCTTTGAGAATACTGAGATGCCAGAATCATCAGAAAAAGACTCAAAAGTTCTATCATAAGCGTTTTCATAGAATTTTGTTATTTTTAATTAATTAATTAACACATTTATGTATTTATTCATTTATTTAGTGAAAATTCTACTATGCAGCTCAGACTGATCTGAAGTGATCCTCCTGTCTTAGCCTCCCCAGCACTAGGATTACAGGCATGTGCCACCACACCCCCTTTGGGGGCTGGCACTGTGGGTCCAACTTGGGTCTTGCACTTGCCAGGTAGGTGCTTAGACTGCTGAGCTATCTCCCCAGCCCTCACAGAATTTAAGGAAAGAATGGTTAAAGAAATAAAGGAAAGTGATATGATCATGTTGCATAGAATACAGAATATTAGTAATGACATAGAAGTTACTAAAAATGAAACAGAAATTATGGACTTGAAAAATATAATAACTAAGATGCAATACAATGCCATATAACTTTGGTTTACTAGCATAATTTGTTTTGGAAACATGTTTCTAATCTGAAGCATGTGTACAGCAAACTTCCCGCATAAGTAATAATGATTCATTCCACAACCTCCAAATATTCATATAAAGATGATTACAATACTGTAAAATAACACAAAATAATAAGGAAAATACAAAATATAAAGAAAAATAAGCAAATTAACCTGAACTTACCTTTGAAAACCTTTGTGGCTCTTGTGAGGGAGACGGGGGTAGGGTGTCACTGTGTAGAATGACTTTTACTATCACTAATGGAAAATTCCTTCTGTCTATTGGCTCAATGGATTTTTTTTTCTTTTCATGCAATTTTAACAAGGAATGTATCCAATGATACTTGCTTTTGCCTCCTTTAAGGTTTCATATAAATGACATTGTGTTGTTACTAAACAGATTCATCATTCTCCTTGTTATAGTCTTATTTAGATGATACTTTTCTACAAAAGTTTGCACTGTTTCTCACATTTTTCAGACCTCCCTAACCTCATTGGAAGTGAGGGATTCCTCCACCTTTTTCTTCTCCTCTACTCTGGCTGTTGGGGGAAGGACCACAGAGAATCGGCAGAGAAAAAGAAAGAAAAGGAGAGAGAATGGAAAGGAAAGAGGGAGAGAGGAGAGAAAGAAAGATAGAGTCTGATATAGAGAGAGACAGAGACAAAGGGACAGAGAGAAAACCTTTGGCTCAGTTGTGACCATGTGACATTCAGCATCCTGTACTATTTGTATTGCAAGACATTTCTCGTCTATCAAGTCAAACTGTATTAGAAATGTTTGCTCACCTTATGGAGCACCTGTAGAACAAATTACTCACAGTTCAAGGTTTTATTGTATTCATGAGAGGAGCTCAACAGTATATTTGAACTGGTAGAAGAGAGAATGTGAGAACTTGAACATAGATCAACAGAGGATATGCAAACTGAGGAAGAGTGCGAGAAAGATTAAAGAAAGATGAAGAGTACCCAAGAGCTGTGGGGACAGCAATCATGGCAGTGACATGCATAGAATGGAACACCAGAAGGAAGGAGAGAAAGGAGCAGGAAAAACACTGGAAGGAATAAGGGCTTAGAGTTTACTGACATAAGGAAATCTAACTGAAATCTATTTGATGATTAGACAGAGGATGAGAATAAGGGAAAGAGTGGAGTAAGAGAAGGTAATGGCTGGATATTGTCAAAATATGTTATATGTATAGATTAAAATACTACATTGAAAAACAGTATTTTATAAAATTAATAGGCACTAATAAAAACATATTTAAAAGAAAAAAATTTTTCAGGCTGAGAGCCAGTGACCTAGAGGACTTAGAATGACACACACAATAAATGTACATCTAACTCTATAATTATGAAAGACATCTTACAGTGCACATGTTCTCCTTTATTCTCTTAGTTGATCTTCACTACTGTTATAAAGTAATGTATTTGAGGGTCTATAATATAAACATGTATTACATGTTATATGTTTCCCAATAATATCACCAAAGAAGTGAGAATGGTATACTCTTTTGGGCCATGACATAAAGATCACTGGCAAACTAATAATAATATATTATTAGGGTTTGTTACATTAATAGATATAATATATAAAAATAGTATTAATAAAACAAAGATGGAATGGAATATAGTTATACAGAAGTAATGTTTCCCTATATAATTAGGATAATAATCTAAATAGCACAAATTAGAAATCAGGTGTGATAAATAGAATGTGCATAGTAAAAGAAAGAAATAAAAGAAAAACATATGATAAAACAGCAAAAAAACTTAAAATGCACTAGAAGAGCCCTAAAACAGCAAAAGCTGTCCTGGGCAACAGGAGCAAAGCAGGAGGTATCATGATCCCAGATTTCAAGTTATTTTACAGAGCTACAGTGATTAAAAAAAAAAAGACATGTGGACAAGTAGAACAGAATACAGGGTGCAGGGGCAACCTCAGACCAAAAACATAAGACGATGGAAAGATATTGAAGCAAAAAAATAGTGCCAGAAAACTGGCTATCCTCAGGTAGAAGATTGAAGCGGCAACTGTATCTCTACCATATGCTAAACTGAACTAAAAATGGATCAAAGACCTAAATTTTAAAACACAAGGACTTTACCTGATAGAAGCTAAAATGTGTAAACTCTTGAAGTCATAGGCATAGATATGTGTATAAGAAGTAACACTAAGAATCCACAAATGGATTTACATTGAATCAAAGTGTTTCTGCACAGCAAAGAAAGCAGCCAACAGAGTAAAGAAATAACCTACAGAATGGACAAAAGATTTCTGACAGCTGCATCTTGGATAGATGACTAACATCTACAATATGTAATAGGACTAAAAAAAAAACCTAGATCTTCCAAAATAAAAGATCCAATCAAAAACAGGGCATGGGTGACAATGAGTGGACACTTCTTAGAAGAAATACAAATGACCAATAAACACACACAAAAAATGTTCAACATCACTGGTCATTTAGAGATGTAAAAAGCAACACTGGGATTCTATTTTACTCCAGAGAGAATGGTCATCATCATCAAGAAAGCAAATGTTGTTTAATCCCTGGTTCTGCAAAAAAAAAAGAAAAAGCACATGGGAGGCAAAAAGCAGGAAGATCGCTATGAATGTGGGCTGCATGCATAGTGAGACCCTGCACCAGAAAAATAGAAAAAGACAAAAAAAAAAAAAAAAAAAAAAAAAAAAAAAAAAGACAAAAAAAAAAAAAAAAAAAGAAAAAAGAAAAAAAGAAAGAAAATGTTAAAACTGCTGGTGAGGGCTGGGGCGATAGCTCAGTAGAACAAGCGCTTGCCTGACAAGCGCAAGGTCATGAGTTCAGTCCCTGGTACTGCAAAAAATAAAACTGAGGGTGAGGCTGTGGGAGAAAAAAAAGAACCATTCTTTATGACTGGTGAGAAGGTGAACTGGAACAACCACTATGGAAATCAGTACAAAAATTCCTCAAAAACCTAAAAATAGAAATTGCAGCTATTCCCTTTCTAGGTATCTTTCTAAAAGAGGCAAAGACATTATATTACCATAATAATGCCTTTCTATGCTTACAACAGCATTATTAATAATAGCTAAATCTTGGAAGCAGCCTATGTATCCTTCAATAGCTGACTACATAAAGCAAGAGTGGTACTTATATGCTACTCTATCATAAAGAAGGATAAATATGAGTCATTTGTTAGAACATGGATGTACTTTGAGACCACAGCGTTAAGTACAATAAGCAAAAAAATACAAGCTTAAATATCACATCATTTCTCTTACATGAGAAACACAAAATAAAAATAAAAAAGCAAAATAAAAGATAATAGGAAGGACTAAAGTGCCTGCTTAGGCAGTCACAGGGACAGAGGTTAGATCCCCTTTGTGCAGTGCCGGCCCCACTCCTGGGGCATGCTGGGATGGCGATTAAGACTAGACGTGGTGGCGTGTGCCTGTAATCCCAGCACTTGGGAGGCTAAAAATAGGAGGGTCACTATAAGTGATCTATGTAGTGAAACCCTGTAGACTCTGTACTAAAAAAAAAAAAAAAAAAAAGATAATAGGAAATAATGGAGATAAGACTTTTTGTAAAATGGAAGGGGAGCAAGAGATGAAGGAAGTGGGGAGTGAAGGAGAGGAAGTGTATGACAAAAGAATTCAGATATGATATGTATATGTTTCAACTCTGCATAAGGAATGTAACCATTATGTACTGCAAGCACATACTATGAAAAGTAGCCTAGTGCAGTGATGTGGACCTATAATTTTAGCCCTTAGTACACTGAGAAGGGAGGATTGCTACAAGTTCAAGTCCAGCCGGTGCTACATTTAGAGACCCTGTCTCTAAAATGAAAGAAAATAATTTAGAAAAGAAGGAAAGAAAGGGAGAACTGCAAGCACTTAAAACAAAAACTATCGGAGTTGCAGCAAATGGGATAACGGATCCCAAGGCTTCTGGAAGTCGGGGTAGGGTTTTAGGGCGCCAGTTCTGAAGCAGTAAAAGGGGATCCAGGCTTAGATTATCAAGAAGCTGGCTTTAGGGTTTGGATGAGGTGGGCGAGGCTTGAGGTTCCAGGGAAATCTCTGAGGAGCCGTGGATCTTCGCCTTGCAGAGCCAAGTGGATCAGTGGTCGGAGCTCTAGGAACCCTATTTCAGGTTCTAAAATGTGCTGGGCGTGGCTCGGAGGCGCCTGTGGGCGTGGCCCCGGCCACTCCAGTGACTTGAGCTCGGGCCCGCCTTCTTCTGCGGCTCCGTGCATCCCTCGGCGCGACCAGAAGGGGCGCTAGGGAGGAGGCGTGGAAGGCAGGGTGGGAAGCCGGCTGGCCCTTCCCGAAGTGGGCGTGGCGTGCCGCGACTCTGCCTCCCTGGTTGGGCGCGGCGCGGCGCGGGGGTGGGGCTGTGCGCGGCGGCAAGGGGCGTTGGCGGCTGCGCGCGCCCCTCCCCCGCACGGCGCTCAGTGCCAGGCGGGAGGCGGCAGCCGTTGGAGGCTTCTCAGCCTTGCAGCGCGTACTTCGGCGGCGGTGGTGGCGGCAGTAGCGGCGGTAGCGGCAGCGCTTCAGGCACCTCGGCCCTGACACGATGCGGCGAGTGGTACGACAGAGCAAGTTTCGGCATGTATTTGGACAAGCAGTGAAAAATGACCAGTGCTATGATGACATCAGGGTTTCTCGTGTGACCAGGGATAGTTCATTTTGTGCTGTCAATCCCAGATTTGTTGCCATAATCATAGAAGCGAGTGGATGTGGAGCCTTCCTTGTACTTCCTTTGCACAAGACGGGTCGAATCGACAAGTCCTACCCTACAGTATGTGGCCACACAGGACCAGTACTGGATATAGACTGGTGCCCACACAATGATCAGGTCATTGCCAGTGGTTCAGAGGACTGCACAGTTAGGGTTTGGCAGATTCCAGAAAATGGACTCACCGTTTCCCTGACTGAACCTGTGGTGATCTTAGAAGGCCATTCAAAGAGAGTCGGTATTGTGGCCTGGCATCCGACAGCACGCAATGTACTTCTTAGTGCAGGCTGTGATAATGCCATCATCATCTGGAATGTGGGGACAGGTGAAGCCCTTATAAACTTGGATGACATGCATTCAGACATGATTTACAACGTGAGCTGGAACCGGAATGGCAGTCTGATCTGCACAGCTTCCAAAGACAAGAAAGTGAGAGTAATTGATCCCAGGAAACAAGAGATTATTGCTGAGAAGGAGAAAGCACATGAAGGAGCTCGGCCCATGAGGGCCATCTTCCTGGCAGATGGCAACGTCTTCACCACTGGCTTTAGCCGCATGAGTGAGCGGCAGCTGGCACTCTGGAATCCGAAAAATATGGAAGAACCAATTGCTCTTCATGAAATGGACACGAGCAATGGGGTGCTGCTGCCTTTCTATGATCCTGACACCAGCATCATTTACTTATGTGGAAAGGGTGACAGTAGTATCCGCTATTTTGAGATCACGGATGAATCCCCGTATGTCCACTACCTCAACACATTCAGCAGCAAGGAGCCTCAGAGAGGAATGGGTTACATGCCTAAGAGGGGACTCGATGTTAACAAATGTGAGATTGCCAGATTTTTCAAGCTTCATGAGAGAAAGTGTGAGCCTATTATCATGACTGTTCCTAGGAAGTCTTATCTTTTCCAAGATGATCTGTATCCTGACACAGCCGGGCCTGAAGCTGCTCTGGAGGCAGAAGAGTGGTTTGAGGGGAAGAACGCTGATCCAATCCTCATCTCCTTGAAACATGGATACATTCCAGGCAAAAACAGGGATCTAAAAGTAGTCAAGAAGAACATTCTAGATAGCAAGCCTGCTGCAAACAAGAAGTGTGACCTGATCACTGTCCCCAAGAAAACCACAGATACAGCCAGTGTGCAAAATGAAGCCAAGTTGGATGAAATTTTAAAAGAAATTAAATCTATTAAAGATACACTCTGCAATCAAGATGAGCATATTTCCAAGTTAGAACAGCAGATGGCGAAGATCGCGGCCTGAAGGTCTCACCTCCACCCCTCCGAAAAATGGGAGCAAGAACTTGTGCTTGGTAGCTGGTCGTTGGTGTGGTCCTAGGGAGGGCGGAAAGGGAGGCACTGCCATTTGGAGACATTCCATTTAAGATTTGTCCACCAGCGATAGGCCACATTCCAGTCAGAACTCAATTCGTCTCCCAAATTTGCAAAAACAGAAGCTGAGCTTTTTATCAGAAAGCTTTTTTTGATGTTTTAAGTGTTATGTGACTTGTTGAACTTTTAAAAGACAAAAGTGCTACTTTTAAAATCCCAGATATCCTGAATTTTAGACAACAGACCAATTCTGATTCAGTGTCGTGCCTAAGAACCTTTTTTTTTTAATGACTAGGGACCAATGCCACATTGCTTTTTATATTTCTTTTCTTTTTTTAATGTTGCCAAACCCAAAAGTAGCTTGTTTTTCTTTGTATTTTGCTACTTTGCAGTATTTGTGTGTGTGTTTTTTTTTCCTTAATTTGAAAGGGACAGCACTGTGTATGTTTTTAAACTAAATGAAGATATTATTTTGTATAAACATTCATCTGAGAACACTCAGAGCAGTAGCCACATGGTGCTGGCTCAGTTGCAGTGTGAACCTGGTCATCTTATGACTGTATGAAAGGAAGACTTGAAAAATCATCTGGACCCACATTATTACCCCTCACTCCTGAGTCTTCTGATCAAAACAGCTCAAATCTTATCTTCTCCTTGCTTACCTTTCTCTTTTCTAGAAATTGGGTGGTTGTACCAGAATGCAGTTTTGCTTCTTGATCCCCTGCTTCAGATGATTATAATCTAACCCAAACTAGCATGTGTTTCTGCAGTTTTATTACACTCAGTCTGTTGCATTCATCACTTTGAAATTCATGGCTCAGGCTTTGGTTGGTACTTGACAAGGGCGCCTGGGGCAGGAGGCGACGCACAGTGCTGAGTGCCCCTCCTGCCACCTCAGCGGTGTGCCCAGCTCCTGCGTGCAGTGGTAGGGCCTACACCAGGGAGCATAGCAGGGAGCCTTTCCCAGGTCCTCCGTTTCCTGCCTGACCCATGCTGTCCCTGGGCCGTGCTGAGGAGCAGCAGCTCTCCTTATAGCCAGAGCACCTGCCCTCCCTCCTCTTCCGGGCTCCCCAGCCAGTCCTGCCTGTCTTCCTGCATGTCAGTCCTAATCACACCCTTCAAAACAAGGCCAGAGGGCGCTAGTGAATGTTGAGACTCAGGCAAATGGGCTAGAAGGAAGCAGAAATGAGAGCACAGGCCTCTACACACACCCTTCAGATATGTGCAGACGCATCCCTTTGTGTCCTCAATGCAGAGCCACCTGCCCTTCCTCTCCAGCTCACACTGAGGCTGTGTCCAAGCACAGGGGCTCCGTGGGGCCACACTGATGCCCTGCTCATTCCTATTAGCTGGGAGCTGCCCCACCTCCACATTCCTGGATTGCGTTTTTGCAGAGCCAGGCTGAAGGAGCCTCTGTGTGGAAAGAACAGAGTGTCTGGGTGAACATGACCTGTATAGTCCATGGCGAGCACACAGGGAGTTCTTTGGCATGGGATTGGGCTGGTGTGGACGCATGAACAAACAGGAAGTGGGACAGAGTGGGGTGTGGTGGCAGCCAGGCACAGTGCACCTAGAGGAGTGACCCATTCGTAGGTAACAGTGCGAGCTTGCTGTCTCCAGTTTCAGGGCATCTGAATGTCTGATGTGGTTTTGTGTTTGTGTGTGTTTTTAATATTGAAGTGGACAGTGATACACAAAGCAATTACAGTGGTTTATAGTCAAACCTACATTATTTCTCTTATCAGTGTACTCTCCTAAGGATTCAGAAATGTGTTAATGTTCTGATATCAGATTAAGTGAACAGATTGCTGTGGATGATGGTGAAACACCACAAGGAACGTGGTTCAAAACAGAGGGAGAGAAAGCAGAAGTCACCTAACCTCAGCGTCAGCTTCTGGTGTATAGTTAATGGATGGATGCCCAGCCAGGCTTAAAGTAGGCACCTGAAGCATTGTGGATTATCTTTCCTGTTTTGTCTTCATCTTTTTTTTTAAATGCCGTGACATTCTGGAGGAGGACAGTGAATTACTCCTAGATCGGCTCTTATAGAGCAGCCATAGTGTTCTGTCAAAACACTTGCTTCCATTTTCCAAGATAAAAATCATTGATTATAAAAAAAACAAAAAACAAAAAAACAAAAACAAAAAAAAACTATTATTAAAGATTAAATCAAGGTTTTATAGTGATAAAAGATCTACCTTTCAGAACGAATTATGAACAGATATTCACTTAGTAAAAGGACCCCAAAATACATAAATCACAAACTGACAAGTGAAGAAACAAATGCACGATTTCACAGTAAGAGTTGTAGACTTCAATATTCCATTTTTTAAATACTCATTATGCACATGGATGTTTTAATGAGTTTCATATTGCAATGAAGACAACGAACACTCAAAGACAGTTTAATACAATAAAAATAACTGATTCCACAGGACACTTGTAAATGCATACTTTTTCCTCCAAACAAACTTTTCACAAATTAAACTGATAAATAATTTATATAGTCTTCAGATCAAAAATATGTACAGAGCACTTGACTCCACAGAAACTGGTGTGCAGTATTTGAGAAAAATTCCTGTTTTGTCCGACAATAAATTCTCTTATGAAATTTTGTATCAACATACATTTTTAAATAATCGCACATTTTCCTTCCATTATTAAATGAAATTCTAGATGTGCGAGCATGTAATAGTGTTCCTACTTCCAAATGCTTTTCTTTTTTTTTTTTTTTGGCATTTATAAATTTTTGTTATGTAATACTTTTTTATTTTAATTTTTTTAATACATTGCAAATTGAAAATAAATTATTTACAAACATAAATGAATATAACAATAAAAATTGTCCAAAATGAAAATGAAGAAAGAATTTACAGATCAGTCATAATAGTTCACTGTCAAAACCAAGAAACTTATATTCATATAATTACAGTTCTCAAAGTAGAAAGGAGTAGGCAATAAATATTTAAAGATTTAAATTTTCTTTTTTATTTATTTCTTTTTTATTTTATTGAAGTACAGACACTATTTCAGATGAGATCACGTGTGGCTGGTAACATAACTTCATTTTAGCCGCACGCACATACACACTCGCGTGCACACATGCACTCGCACGCATGCACTATTCCTAATCCCTTGAAAATACCGATACTTAGGGCCACAGCACCAGTGAGATAAAATCATGTTAGAAGATGACACAGTAGTCAACAGGAAGTCACATCCAGCTCCTTAGAACTCCGCTCACAGTTCAGGGCTTCCATACTCAATCCTCGGTACTCAAAAATATACATACATATATGTGTGTATACTATACCATAACTTATGTCATGCAGCTATATCCAGGTTTGGAGGACATTCCATAGCTATATTCCCATAGTAAGAGTGAGGAAATATTTTAATTAATATCCTAATTTTCTACATTTAAAGACTAAAGAGAGAATAGCAAGGTAAGCATGAGTTGGTAACAAAACTGCCCCAAAATACTATCTCAGGTCCAGACACCTCACAAATGAATATTGCCAAATATTTATGGTGTTTTTTTTTTTTTTTTTTTTGTCTTTTTTGAGACAGGGTCTCACTATGCAGCTCAGGCTGGCCTTAAGCTCATTTTGTAGCTCAAGCTGGTCTCAAACTCATGACAATCCTCCTACCTCAGCTCCCTAAGTGCTGGGATTACAGGCATGTGTCACCACGCCTGGCTTGCCAAATATTTTCAAAAAACTAGAAGATACATTTCCTACCTATTTCATGATGCTGGTATTACCTATGTACCAAAATTAGGTGGGACCATGTACAGCAGTTTGTACATCCTTTGTCAGTGTCAGCCATCTGGATGAGTCACGGCCATTGCTTGAACAATTTGCTCTCTGTGAAAGTCTGAGAGAATGTTTTCTCTCTAGGTGACTCTCCTCAGGTACACTATACATTGTCGGTCAGTTTCCTCTGTGGCCCCTTACTCTCCTTGAACATAAAATTTGGGACATTCCTGAGTTACAGGATGTTACAGTACAGGTTCTCTTATGTCCTGAGTCCTCACTGACCCTAAAGGGCCAGGGCCAAAATATTGGCTATCCTTGTAGCCCTTCTTTTTCTCTAATTTTTTGGTCTGCAAACTTACATTGTTAACCATCCAGAAGAGCAGCTTAATGATATTATTACCCTATAACATAGGCAGTTGAGCTTAACATCACTATATCAAATGCCTTAAACATAACATGGAACAGGTATATTCCAACAATCTTTGCTATTATAAATTTTAAATCCCTATAGAATATGAAAAACAATTATACATTTTTACACAAAAATTTAGAAATCTAACCCTATACAACACTGTAGCAGAACAATCCTATGACTTTTTTCCTTTTCTCTTGCTTTCTTTTATTACCTTTTTTAAAACAAACATTTACTTGAGAGAGAGTGTGTAACAATAACTGATATGATATTAGAAGCAGTACATATTTAGAAGATCAAAATGACATGTATTTCAACCATAGTTTTAGTATTACATGTTGCTATCCTCAGTGTAGTTGCTTCTTCACGGATATTAGCATAGCGGGTTAGTCAGGATGAGAATTCTACCCATTAACTGCTATTTTAAAAAACCTGATGGAGATTCTTAGGACCATTGCCTTAACCATTTTGTGTATATATAAATGTATGGTTTTTCCTGTCAAGTTCCCTAACTTTTCTCTTTGCGCTCTCTTCGCTCTCTTCGTTGTTTCGTCCTCAAGTTCTCACTTTCTATTTAACAGGGTAAATCTTGAGGGAATTTGACTGACCTTGTCAGATACAAAAGTTACATTTTTAAAAATTGTTTTGAAACATTTAATTTCTTTCCACAACTTTATTAAAAAACAAATAGCAATGAGACAGTTTCAAATCAAATTACTAGGACAGTTTCAATAATTAATACATTTCATATTGTTTTCTTGCTTACTTGTTGTATAAGATATAGACATGATATTCTATTTACAAACACTATTAGAACAGATCCCTCTATTCATTGAATTAAGAGAATGTAGTTGTATATCTATCTTAACTATTTTGAATCTACAGATACAAAATGGTCATTCAATTGTATCCCCTTTTTTGGTTTTGTTTTGTCACCTAAATATTATAGGTGTGTGAATTCAGCAAAATATTCCAAAACAGTCCAGTAGTCCATAATAGTATTGGGTTTTCCGTATGTCTGGCAATGTCAGAAGTTGTTGACTTGAGTCTTTTACAGCTCAGCATAATAATGTGGCTTTACCTCTTATATTTCATTTGATGGTTAAGACCAAGATAAAGCAAGACCTATGTAACAAGAATTATGGCTTTTGTTTCTAATTAAGATCAGTCAAATACTCTCAGGATTTATCCTGAGACCCTGTACCTCAGTTTGTAGATCCTTGTCTGTGTCAGCCATGTGGATGAGTCATGGTCATTGCTTGACCAATTTGTTCTCTGTGAAAGCCTAAGAGAATGTTTTCTTTACATGTGACTCTCCTTAGGCCCACTCTACATCATTGAGAGCAGAACTGAGATTCTAGAGGCCAAGGAGATGGCTTAGTATCCCGGTTCCGCAAAAAAAAAAAAAAAAAAAAAAAAAAAAAAGAATTGAGATTCTAGAAATAAACCCAGCTATCTATATTCAAATGAATTTTTGTAAGGGCCTCAATATTACCCAATGAGGACAATAGTCTTTTCAACAAATGGAGCTGGATTGAGTGCGGTGGCACATGCCTGTGATGCCAGCACTCAGGAGGTTGAGGCAGAAGTATCAGAGTGAGATTGAGGCCAGCCTGCACTCTACAGGGAGAACTTGTCTCAAAAAAACAAAACAAAAATGGTCCTGGGACAATGCAAAAACATGACTTGAACCCTTACCTTATGCCATATATAAAAGTTAATTTAAAATGGATCAAGCTTGGGTGTGGCAGTAAATCCCTGTAATCCGAACACTATGGAAGGTTGAGGCAGGAGGATCTTTTTAAATAAATTTTCAAAAATCTTTTATTGATGTATTTATTTGATACAGGGTCTTATACACATCTCTGACTTACAGTGATCTTCCTCTCTCAGCCTCCCAGCACTGACAGCACAGGCATATGCCACCATGCCCAGTTCCCGGGCTGGCACAGCATGTCATACAGGGGATTGAACCAAGGTACTTGTGTTTGCCTCACGGGCACTTAGATTGCTGAGCTATCTCCCCAGCCTGAAGATGAGCAACTCTTCTAAATAAGCTGAATACTTAAAGAGGAAGACATTCTTTTCTAAATTAATTAATTGACTAATTGGTACAGGGTCTTGCTACATAGCTTGGACTCAGTGATCCTGGGGCAGGGGGATCTTAAGTTTGAGCCCAGCCTAGACAACTTAGTGATTTAATAAGACTCCGGTTTTTAATTTTAAAAAAGTATTGGGGATATACCTAGTTCAATCCCTAATTTTGAGGGGTGGAGAACCCAAAACCTAAATGTAAAGGGAAACCTATAAAACAATGAGAAGAAAATGTAGAGTTATGACCTTGGATTTGGCAAAGCAATCTTAAATATGACACCCAAAACAATAGTAAAAAAGAAAAGTGGGTAAATATGATTTCATAAAAATAAGGAATTTTTGTACTACAGAGGCTCTATCAGGAAAGTGAAACAACAACTCATAGAATGGGAGAAAATATTTTAAAATTAGGTATCTAAGGAAGGACCTGTGCCAAGAACACATAAAGAATTGTATAGCTTGATAGTAAAAAGCCAAATAATACAATTTAAAAATGAGCGAAGGATTCTTTGTTTAGAAGCAATAGATATTTCTCTGAAGAACAGGCACAAATAGCCATAGCACAGGAAACATGTTTGGCGCTATCAGCCAACAGAGAAATGCATAGTAGGACCACCCCACAACCATTGGAATGAATAGAATCGAAAGCCAGATGATGCAGGTATTGATGAGGAGGTGGTAACACTACTAGTGGAAAGGTGGATGGTGAAGCCCCTTTGGGAAACAGTCTGGAATTTCCTCATGTAGTTAATGTAGAGCTATTTTGTAACCCAGGAATTCCACTCTTGGAGTATACAGGAGAAAGGAAAATGTCTCTGCACAAAATCTCATAGTACGTAAACATTCATAGCAGGATTATACATGTAATAGATCAAATGTGGACAGCCCAAAATCCATTAATGAATAAGTGTCTGAGCAAAATATGACAAACCCATGGGCCTTGGAATATTCCTCAGCCGTAAAAAGCATGTCACACACTACACCATGGATAAACTTCGACAACATCATGCAAGTGAAAAAATTCACTTGCAAAAGATTATGTATTATGTGACTCCATTCACATGAATTGTCCAGAAGGGAAAAACCTAAGAAGACAGGAAATACATCTGCGGTTGCCTGGAATGGGAGGTGGGGACTGCAGGACATGAGATGATGGCTTAAGGGTATGAAGGTTTTTTTAGGTGTGAAGGATTTCTAATATTGTAGTCATGGTTGCATGTATCTGTGAAAATACTAAAAGCAACTGAATTGCAAACGTTAAGGAGGTGAATTATATCAGAGTTGACCTGTCGCTCAATTATAGTTTCCCTCAGTATCTATGGGTGATAGGCTCAGAATCCCCAAGAGTACCAGATTCCCGGATGCACAGTTCCTTATATTCAATGGGGAAGTAATACATACAACCCATGCAAGTCCTCATGTCTACTTTAAATTGCCTATTATTTACCACAGTTCATACAACATAATGTTATATAAGTAGTTGTTATATATACTGTTTAGGGAATGATGACAAGAAAATACATGTTTGTTTTGTAGATACGTAGTTTTGAGTCTTTTTGATTTTTGGTAGAATCTAAATATGTAGAACTCATGGATCGAGTGGGCTGACTGTGTATCTCAGGTAAGCTACTAAAACAAACAAAGAAATAACTACCCAGAGTGAAATTATATGTTGGCACCCGAACCCTAGTAACTGAAACTGCCCTCCTAGAACAGGGACATATGGGACCATCCTCTGGCAAGTCCTATAAATTGGGGTACTGTTTCAGACAGGAGAGGGGCTGTTCTGATGCTGCTTTTTGTTGAGTACCTGCAAGATTCTTCTGGGAGCCTCCACCCTGTTAGCTGTTTGTTTTCCTTTGATTCTGTCATTGTTCCTTGACTCATTTCCATATTATCTGAAGCAGGGGACCAAATGGGATTAGAACAGCCCTAAGATGCTGAGAACTGGGAAAAGATGAACATGTTCCCTCTCCTCAACTGAAGAGGGTCTAAGCAGGGGCTGCTTGTGGTGACAGATTGGTCAGGCCAGGCAAAGAATAAAAGTGTCATGTTAGACTCTTTCCTGTTACCCTCAGCCACTCCTATAATTTATAAACTTCATAGTTTATTTGTACTTTTAAGATTCTTTCTTCCTTGTTTCCCCCTTTTCATTTAGTTTTGTATAATGTGATTTATGTTATAGTAGAGCCAGATTTTCTACAATAGGCTTTTTTTTTTTTTTTTTTTTTTTTTTTTTTTTTTTTTTTTTTTTTTTTTTTTTTTTTTTTTTTTTTTTTTTTTTTTTTTTTTTTTTTTTTGTATGCTTTGGAGTCAAACACAAAAAATTCCACTTCAGCTAAACAAAGTCCTAGCCACTATTGTGCTGAGTAATCCACATACCTCAAACCTCTTGGGCTCCCATGGATTTCCTGTCCTCCCTGATGGCTCCCCCTGCCCCTTCACAGGTTCCTTCACAGCCTCACTGAGGAGACCTGGAGACAGAGCTCTGCACAGGGGTAGACAATGGTTCTATATGTCATTGTTGGGAGTAGTGTGGCTATGGGTCACAGGCCCCGGGATTCTGGGCGTGGGCATGCCACTGCTTTCTTGGGGGTGATTAAGTCAGGCTGTGCTCTGGTCCAGGCCCTTCATTCTGCTCCCCAACTGCTGAGATCACTGGGAGTGATCAAGGCATGGGCAGCCAGGTGAACAGCTCCCCTCCCTGCCTGCAGGCTGCTTCTCATCTCTGGCCCACTCCTGGCCTTGGTCAGTTTATATATTTAGTGTTCTTTGTCTTACTTCCCGTACCCTTTTTATTTAACTGTGGAAAACCTGCAACCACCAAGACAGCTGGGACTGATTCTGCAATCCTGAGTCTACTGGAGCCGCTTTGGTTCACAGGCCAGTCCTTCCCTCAAGTTCTCGGCCACCAGATGTTAAGAGGTCACCACTAGGCCCTGCCAAAGCTGGCTGATGTGATTGATGAACATGTCTGCACCTGTCCACCTTCTCAGGACTTTCCTCACCTTGCAAATTGATGTGGCTTTCAGAACATGAGCTCCAGATGTGAAAGTCTGTGGTTGCGTGGAGCCCTTCTTTCTACCTCTGTGATCAAACCCTTTGATCTATCTGCATAAGGGCTGCAAAGCCCTTTTGGGCGCCACTGTGTTATACTTCTGGAGTACCTAGAGGATGGCTCGCAGGTGCCCATGATGAATACCCATCGAAGTCCCATCCACTCTGCACTTCCCATCCACCCATCCTGGGACCTTGCTCCCTCGTTCCCCCTGTGTTCAGGATGCTCTCTTCCACGGGGAGCTTTTTCACTGCTTGAAAACAAAGCTGCATTCCTTTCCTCCCTACCACCCAGAGTCAAGGTGTTATACACCTGGATTGTCCAGTCATACGAGCTTGAGTCCAGATGTTACTCATATGCAGGTACACTTGACAATGAGGAAGCAGGTTAGGTGGAGCAACAAACAGGCTGTCAAAATGTAGCAGCTTAAATGATGAGAGAGAGAGAGAAAGAGAGAGACAGGGAGAGAGTGTACTTTGCTTTCATATAAAGGGAAAATCAGTGATGTCAGGGAGACATGATGGCTCTAAAATAAAAGGGCCCAGGACCCTTTAATTGTGGCTCTGCCATGCCCGCTCAGTGTTTCTTACACAGGCTGAAGTTTTATTATCATTGTAATTAGCTAAATGTTCAGTCTATCTCAGATCAAAGTGCAGTTTTCCTGTCTGTAGAGAGTGCCTGGTTTTAGGTGATTCTGGCTCTCCACAGCAGGCTGCCTTTCAGCTGTGGGGAGTTTGTTCTAAGACACCTAGTGAAGGGTGTCACGCCCTGTACTCATCTGCTTGTGTGCTGCGGGCTCCACATCCATGGAGGCAAACTACCACAGAGCCAAAATATTTGGAAAGAAAATTGCATCTTTACAGAGCAAGTACAGAATTTTTCCCGTCATCATTCTTATAACACTACAAGATAACTATTTCCATGGTATTTATGCTGTAGTGAGTAGAATAAGTTGTCTAGAGATGATTTAAATTATAATGGAGGATGTGTATAAATTATATGCAAACACTGTGCCATTTTAAGTAAGACATTTGAGCACCCTTGGATTCTGGTGTCCAAAGGCATCCTGGAAACAATCATCAACATGTACTAATGATAGTTAAACTGTTATCTTCTTATACACACATGCTTATGCCATAGATCGTAAAGTAGGCATGATGATAAATTAGTAACAATAGATAATAGAAAATTTTAACAATAAATAATAATAAAAGTTATTTAAAACTACGAATTGCTTATTTCTAGACTTTCCCATTCATATCTTTAAACTGATACTAAAACCATATAGTGAAATCGTGGATAACAGGCACTACTGTATGATGGTGGGCCCAGTCCCATGAGTTGAAATATTGAGGAGGAATCAAGTTGCTATAAAAGTTGATAAGATGTTATCAAAGTATATGGTAAATGTTTACAATTTTAAAAAAATATTACAGTAAAATATACATTGCCATTAATCCATCTTGGAATAGGCTAGTATGTGCAAGGCCCTAGGTTTGATCCTCAGCACAGAAAAAGAACAAAAACAGTTAAGAGAGAGAATATTACCCTTCACTCCAGACACACTCATCTTTCTTGCCACTTTCTAGAGCCATTCTGGAAATTCTCTTTAGTGAATGTCTTTATAAAGCCTAATGAAGAGTACAGTGATGCTATTGCTGAGTGCCATCCAAGAGGAAGGCAGGCTTGTCAAAACACTATGACATGTCTTCATCTATCTTGCCCACTGGATTTGGTGTCACATGACCTCTGACCCCTCTCCAAAATCAAAATGGTCATGAACGGTAAACATTTTTTAACTGACTCAGGGCAGGGAGGGATGGCACAACTAAAGACACAAAAAAGGAGGATTTCTGGGACTGTTTCTGAAAGTGGCAAGAGCAATAGGGTAAGTGTGTCTAAAGTAAAGGGGAGGGGCCTGGCATATCGCTCAGCAGCATAAGCACCTGCCTGGCAAATGTAAGGTCTGGAGTTCAATTCCTGGTACTGCCATTTAAACAAACAAACAAATAAATAAACAAATAAAATGAATAAATGAATAAATAATAAAGTGAAGGAGAGGATCATGGCAATGTGTCTTTTACAGCAATAAGCTTTTAAAAATTTGAACATTCATCCTGTATTTCAACTATATTTTGTATCAAAACTGACTTCTACCTTCTGTCCCATTGGTGTCCCACAACAGCAGCGAGTCTGTGCACTGTCACAACTCACAGAATACATGGGATGTGGCACTGCTCCGGAGTGGCAGGCCCTTCTCACTGATGAAGGCACTCATGTCATGTGCACGGCACCCGAACATCCACTGCCCAGGTTTCTGGCAAGCAGAAGGAGAAGAGGGCAGCACAAGGCCTGCTTGTGCTCTAAGGCCACGCTGGGGAGCACGTGCGTCACTTCCATCCATGCCCCCAGCCAGGATTTGTTCATATGCTTAACTTGAAGAGACTGGAACGTAGCTTGGTGATAGAGCATGTGCTCCAATACTAACCCAAACAAATCATGATACTAAGTGTATGTAACAGAAAGAGCTTCATGTTAAACTCAGATGAGATCTTCAGCACATCTGAGACTCTCCAGCCTCCCATCCCTGGAGTCACCAGTGTGTATTGGCTACAAGAGAAGTCGCACACGTGGGGCTTCTCAAGCCCTCTTTGTGTTGAACTTGGGCCTTCTCTTCTGGTAGGTGGTGCACATCTGTGTTTTATTCTCCTGGATCCTACACCAGAAAAGGTTGATGCATCTTACTGTTTATGGGATTAGTTTGATATTTGAGCTCAGAATTTCTTTAGCTGGTATCTCAAGCATGGCATGTTCTAACATCTAGGGTTGAAGAAACAGAGAGAAGGAAGGTAGAGGGGAGAGACTGGGAAGCCCAAGAACGGGGTTGATTCATGCATCCTGCAGAAGATGTCTCTGGTCTTGGCAATGAGTGCAGAAACCTCAGGGAGCTACAGGGGTTCACCAGGGGCCACAGTTCCTCTTCTTCCAAAACGCCAAATTTTTATAAATTAATATCTGGGCTTTCAGGGTTATTGTCTTTGAATCTTGTGAGCCTGGTTGGAACTAAGAATCCCCAAACTTGATTCTTTGCTCTGTCTTTGGCTCTGTTCACACAGCCATGTGTGACCGAAGAGACAAAGGGTCACAGGGCAACTTCCACATGAGGAAATTATTTTGTTTCTCAGGACGTCATGTCCTCATCCCAGGCTGTGCCAGGTACTGCATGTTCACTGACACGTGAGAATCTAACAGCAGTCACATTTCTTCCCCCAGAGACCACCCTGATCTTTGCTTCATACCATGAGCATACTGAAAAGCTCAATTGCTATTTTATCACACAGCAATTTGAAAGGACCACGGGTAGGAAGAGGAGGTATGTGATACTGACAAAGAGCCATTTGTTCTGTTTCATTTGGAACTAAGCAGTGCTTCCAGCAAACAGAGGTGGAGAAAGAGGAAGAGAGAAGGAAGTGAGGTCAAAACCAGCTGGGACTTGTTAGAAATGCAGACTCTGTCCCCCACCTCCTGAATCTGAATCTGTCTATTGACAAGATGCCCAAGTAATGACATTAAGTTAAAAGTACCTTTAATTGCATACAAAGCAACAGCACACTCTCTCCAACCACAAGACACTGAGGGATTCACATCAGTGCCCTACATGTTTGCCTTTAAGAGAAGGGAATGAGATCAGAGAGCAAAGTTAATGAAGTTAGGGTGAAGGCATGAGCTCTTCTAGACTAATCTATGCACTGTCCCTCTGTAGGAAGATTGTTGGTAGGTAAAAAAATGGAGTTCACCAACAGCCCGTGTGTCCCTTCTTCCCATGGCCCTGAAGCTCCAATGGGAAACTGAGACACAAGAGGTTGCTGTCTCTCATAGTTCTTTTAGCACTTTGCAGAAGCCTGACTTATCCCAATACTTCACCATGCCTGCACTGCAGCTACTCAAGCTAAAATGCTTGTGTCTGAAAACAAGGGCTTATAAGACATGACACTGGCTAGATACAGACATTGAGAAGAGACCCCTTTTGTTCAGTCAAAGATTCTCATAGGTAAATTCCACAGACTGAAGGGTGAAGTGGGTTAATATTAAGCTGAAAATAATTTTGTATTTGGTCTCAATCTTCTGAGACCAAATTAGTCATTTGGTCACTGTGTGTTTGTTGTGTTACATAGTTTTTTTCAAAGCACCAGATTATGAATCAAGAGGAAACAATTAGTTGCAGAGGCGTGGACTGAAAATGAAAAGGCCTTGGCGATAGAAGAAGCAAGGATGGAGGGGATAGAGGCAGAATCCTTGACCACTTCATGTATTCTCAGATAGCCACAGTGCACCACACATTGTAGAGCTGCAAATGTCAACAAGAAGCTGGCTTTTGGGCAACCTTATGGTATCATGTGAATGTGTGTGTGTGTGTGTGTGTGTGTGTGTGTGTGTGTTTCAAATTTTTAAAAGCTGAGCATAATTCAGCCAGCTAGGGTTTTTTTTTTTTTCTTTTGGTGGACAAGGGGTGGGGGACTGGAGTTGAACTCAGGCCCTTGCACTTGTCAGGGAAGTGCTTATTCCACTGAGCCATCTCCCCAGCCCTGTGCATAATTCAAACATGAGTTTGAGCTCTTCATTCTAGAGCTAAAGAATCCAGAGAAACTATTGCCACTGACAGCTATCCTTGCCATGGTTTATGTTGGAAATGTCACTAAGACACCAGTGATAAAAATGCCATGGTGTTGACAGGTGAGACAGGGTCATTGAGCTCAGAAGGAAATGAAAGGTGGAAACAGTGAGTGTAGTCCCTCTCAGATGCAGGGCAGGGGTGGAGCTCAGAGTGGGGTGAGCTGCCTGGCCCTTGTTATAGGAAGCAGAGAGGGAGTGACTCGGCCTCCTGGCCAGAACTTGGAAGACTCTCTTACTGAAATTAATAAGGTCCTCTTTGTTATTGAGTGTTTGAGGCATGGAAATGCATATAAGCCAGCAGCCCTTATTTTTCCCAAAACATTGCTTGGGCTGTGGCAAAGTATCTGAAAAGATATTTGCAGGTGGGGGGTGGAGATGATTATCTCTGTCTGTTCATACCACTACACCAAAATTCTACAGATTGAGTGATTCATAAATAATAGAAATTTATTTATTGCATCTGTTAAAATCAAGGACCCAGAAGATTTGGTGTCTGGCAAGGGCTGCTTTTTGCTTTCAAGATGGTACATCTAGCTGCATCCTCACAGGTCATGCAGGCAGAAGGGCATGATTGCTGTGTGCTCACATCCAGAAGAAATGGAAGGCAAAACAGCACTAGGTGGCTCCCTCCAACCTCTTATTTACTTATTTATTTATTTATTTTTCAGTTTTTAAAGAGAACAAAAAATAATAAAATAGCTCAGTGGATTAAGCGCCTGCTTAGGCAAGCGCAAGTACTGGGGTTAGATCCCCGTTACCATATGCTGTGCTGGCCCTGGCCCCCAGGCTCGCTGAGCCTGCTACCAAGACCAGCATGCTATTTACCTGTAAATCCACAGCTGGGGAGGCTGAAAATAGGAGGATCATTACAAGTCCACGCTGTGCGGTGAGACCCTGTACCAAATACACTGTAAAAAAAAAAAAAAAATTGAAACAATACAGAATTTCACTAAGCAAAATAAAAGAATCCAACAATGATTTTTATATTGCATAATGTTGTCTTCAAATTAGTTTAGATTATCAGATATATAAGCATGCAAAATTGGTTTTAAAAACATTGTAAGAAATTTAAAAGGTGAAGAAAAAAACTAAGCATTTACTTCTCGTTTCAATAGACCAGCAGAAATCAGCAGTACAATTATCTAAGCTATCCCACATATCTACATAAATATCTTTCCTTTCTTTTGTCCTTTTCCTCATCTCAGCTGCTATTTCTCTTTGAACACATTCTTTCCCTTTCACAGTATCTATTGTCCCTTTCAGATTTTATTTACTCTTTCAGGTTCTTACACTAGTAAGACAATATGATGTTTACAAATGAGAATCTGATTTATTTCACTTATGAATAAGGATTCTTCTATAGGAGCCTTAATCTACCCACTCTTGAGGGTGAAGCTCTCCGAAATTAGTCACCTTCCAAGAGCTCCACTCTCAGCGCTATCATATCAGGCTCCCTCACATGAACTTGGGACAGTGCTGCACATTCAAACATTATCAGTGGTCTTTGGAATTCTGAACAAGTTTAACCTATAAAATGCACATAATATCTTCTCGGCTCATCTTGTTGCATTTCTGAAAGGGTAAAAAGGAGTAAAGGGGATATGCAAATGTCTTAGAAACTCTATCAGGAGATGCAAACACAAGATATTTGTGTCAGTAAAAGAAGTTTGGTATTGTTTTAATGAGTCCTTCCCCAGGTCCCTCAAAGGACAAGACTTTCACCTTCCAAGGGCAAGTGGTGGGAAGTCCAACATCAAAGGCCTTAAAGATTTGATGTCTGGTGTGGACAATTGCTCTCTATTTTTAAGATACATGCTGTAAGCTCTGAATCAGACCTCACTGCCCCAACCCCCAGCCTGCTTGTCAGCAGAAGCACTACTCTCTGCAGGAAGCTCAGTTCTTAGCAGGAAACCTAGCTCAGTCCCTGTCATGGCAAGCATAGGAAAGTAAATAAGACAGGGAACTTTAAAGCTCCTGGGACATCTGGAGACACCCAAGAATTTCCATCAGACACTTCAAGGACTCTGCCCACTAAGACTGCCACAGGACTTTGACTACAGATGTTTATTGGGATCTTCCCACTTAATGTCCCTGCCTTCTCCATCCCTGTAAACAAGAACACGCTTTTTTTTTTTGTTCAGAGTAGATGGTCTGATCAAGCTCTCTGCCTGTACCCAGGCACAATAAATTTCAGGCCATGTTGCCTTTACACAAGCTTGATGGTCCCAGCTGGTTTTCCCCTTCCCCGTGTGTTGCATTTGTTACAGATACCATCTCGGTCTTTCCTTTCTTCTATCTAGAACCTCCCATAACCCCATCCTTTCATGGTTCTTGGCAAACTGCTAAAAATAAAGGCAAGGAGGCAAGGATTCTTTCTCCCACAAACCTATCTTATTCAATTAAATGAACTGTTCTGGACTCACACACATATGCACACACACAGGCATGCACACACGCACACATGCTTTGGCCTTAAAATTAATATCAGTAGGCATGATGATCCCTGTAGGTGGTAGGATTTTTGTTTTCTTAATGTGTTTACTTGGAAAAATTACAAGTTGCCATTTCGTGTAAGTCTTCTAGTTTTGTTTTTGTTTTTAACTGTATTGGTCTGTGAAATTCCACAGTCTGGGAGTCACTACTAAATGCCATGTTCCTGTCCTTCTTCACACCTGAGGTTTTGCCTGTAAGGAAAATGAGCAGCATGTACTAGCTCCTTGGGCTATAATGATATAGAGGGTACTGGGGTTGGGAAGTCTGTGACTTAGGAAAGTAGCCTTCCAGGACTTAGAGAAGAGAAAGAGCATAGGAAGCCTCATCGAGAAGGCACAACTGATCTGGCCTTCAAGGCCAGAGTCTACCAAGGCTCAAATATTTGTCCTGCTGCTGAGCAGATCTGTTTCCAGTGTCCTGACTTAGAGAAAATGGAAAATAATATTTCTAATGGTCATGAAATGTAATTAAGCCACAAACTGTTCCATTGGTATAGTTTTCACTCATTAGGGCTTTGTGGGAGAGTTAGTCTAAGGCTCTATTGCCATCTATTGTACTGTGTCTAAGGAAAAATGTCTTCTGAGTTCTAGGTCACACACTTAAAATCAAACTGTTGAAATGGTGCACAGAGATGAGAGGTGGGTGCCCTCAAGAGACCCCCTGCCAACCACATAACAATACCTGTTCCCAAATAAACACAGTCTGGCTTAAGGGTTTTCAACTTCATGATGGTATAGAAGCAAAACAAACTCAGTGTGAGATTACTTTGAGCTAGGCCTTTTCCCAAGCTAGCAATATAAGGTATCATACTCTTGCAATGTCCAACCAAGCCTGCTTGAGGTAGGCTAGGCTGAGCCACGATACTCAGTAAGTCATGTGTATTACTGAATTTTGACTTAGGATATTTTCAACTTATGATGGGTTTATCAGGATTTAACCTTGTGGAAATTCAAGGAACATTGTAATGTTATAGGCGGCTAAAAATATTATAGCTGAAAAAATATTTATCTAAAATAGTTATTTAAAAAAGTTATCTCAGTATATTATAGGCAGCC
Source organism: Ctenomys sociabilis (assembly GCA_004027165.1). Classification (NCBI taxonomy): domain Eukaryota; kingdom Metazoa; phylum Chordata; class Mammalia; order Rodentia; family Ctenomyidae; genus Ctenomys; species Ctenomys sociabilis. The sequence continues at coordinate 1,056 of PVKA01026466.1, read as the reverse complement.
TGATAGGGCTATGCTCTCAAAGAAGCCAGTGCAGAGACGAGGTACCTTACAACGGTGGGGCAGAACAGGCACTTCTGCTGTGGGCCAGACCTTAAGACAAAAGATTAAACAAACACACACATCTACTTCCTAAGGATAAACATCAGGGATTGATATTCCAGAAAGGTATGTATCACCTCAAGGAAACCAGGAAGAGCCACTAACACAATACCCTGTAGGAAAAGCCCTGCTCTATATTTATGCCTACTTGCTATGTGACTCGCTTCCCCATTTGATCCTGATTCAATCAATCTTACCTGAGCAGTTATAATCTTATTGTCTGAGTGCAGTTTTGTCCCACCTCATGCTGTCCTTTTGACTGTCATTTTTCACCATCTTGCACCTGCCTTACCTTGTAGTTTTGCTCTATAAAATCATTAGAAAAGGCAGGGCCTTTGGCAACCCACTGGGGTTCCTTTCTGTTTCTCTGTCAGAAAGAAGCTTTCTGTCTCCCAATAAATGTATTGTGCTCTTTTTTTTTTTCATTTATTTTTATTTTATTGAAATACAAATGTCAGTCAGACAGTTTCAAAACACCTTAACCATACAGAGTCGATGAATTAATACATTGCAAACTGTTTTCATAACGTTTTGGTATTGTACAAGGTGCATACATGATATTATATTTACAGGTTTTTTTATAGCTGGATTGTATCAAAGATTCAATAATTATTTACCTAGTGGATGACCATAGCACTAAAAGCCAACATAATACCCTGTCCAACCACCATTAGTGCAGATCTTGCCTCTCATAGAATTATGTAGAAGCACAGCGTTATCTATCCCAACTGTACTGTCTATACACACACATCATGATCTTTTCTTTCTACAACCCTTCCTTTGTCTACACCTGTCAAAAGTGGGCACTCCATTGACATTCAACTACCTTAGGTGCTTGAACTCGACACCACAATCCAACACAGTCCAGCATTCTGCAACCATAGGGAGTTATTCAAAGAAATTGTCGACCATATCCATTTACAGCTCAGCTTAATATTATGGGCTCACGATGTATAC
>PVKA01026465.1:0-31689 GCA_004027165.1 Ctenomys sociabilis | reverse complement strand
TGTGTGTGTGTGTGTGTGTGTCTAGGAAGATAAAGAGTCTAAGGAATTCTTTACTAGAGTTGCAGCAGTGAGGGCTAGCAAAACTGAACCTTGTATCTCAGGTCAGAGTTCTAAAAACTTGGGAAGGATTTCTGGTGCATCTCTAGGCAAAATCTCCTGCAGGAAACAACTACCTTTGATCTTAGTGTTCACAACTCACTGGACGAGGTCTGGACTATGAAGGACAAACTGCTTCACTTAAAACCTTCTGGTTTCTATGAGTGTCACTTCTAAAATATCTTCATAGCCACATATGTGTACACTGACATTTGATAAAAAATAGCCTAACAGTGACATATAAAATTAACTTTTACACATGCTGTTAAATTGTATTTTCCAGTTAGAATTGTTTGAAAAGGTGAGTGAAATTCAGAGGGAATAGAGAAAGCTAGAAGAATTACTAAATAAAAAATAAATGTAATTATGGATCCAGTTTATGAGACTCACACAACTAAAAGATCTAGACCATGTGCTGGAGGAATACGGGGGCACTCTAGCTGGGGGATCGGGGCTTTCACCCTCTGTGTCCTGTGCCTTGCAGAAAAGGACACATCTCTAGGCCTCGTCTGGATCTGTGTGAAGGGAGCAGCAGGCCCTGTGCCCAGGAAGGCGCCTTGCTGTCTTCTTTAGGTGAACCCTGAAGACTAAGCAAAAGCCCCTGCTCCTGGGAGGCTGCACTCACTAAGATGAAGTACTGGGCTCAAAGATGTCTTAGATCCCTCCAGATCTATGTGTGTCTCTGGGGCTTTAATGTGTCCTTAAGACTCCCAAGAGATCATGTCTGTATCTTGTGAATAACTACTATGAAGTCAGCAATATGCAATGTATCAATTGTTGTAACTGTCCTACTAGCCTGTTTTGAAATTGTCTCAATGCTATTTCTTTCTCATTAAAATTAATAAAACACTTAAAAAAATAAAAATAGAACATTTTGTTCATGGGAAGAAAAAACAAGACTCCCATCCCAGCAATTTGAAAAGGTCTCTCCTCGTGCCAACTGGAAGACAGAAGCAGAGATTACTGTAGGCTAAGTGCATAATTTGCTTTCTCTTTTGCCAGTTGCCTGGTCTACCACCTTTTCATGCTGGTACAGGCCCTGTGTCCCTCTCAGAAAGCTCCCTCCTGAGTCTATTTTTTTCTAAAATCAGAGGTGAACTTGCAGATTTTGTCCCTTTTACGCCTCTCACCACCGACATACAGTGAAAAGGCCAAGCTTCCCGTGCTGTCGCCTTCCTTCCTTCCTGCCCTCCCTTCAGCCACGGCATGAGTCCTCCTGTGCTGGGTTTAGGGAGGAAAAAAAAAATCCCTGTTAATTGTCTGTCTTCACCTTTCAAAATATTCTTGGCAGTTTATCCTAAACCACTTTTTTGTCTTGCACATTCGTCAACTGTGGAGTATCTGTACTTTTTATCTTACTTCTTCGTCATTATTTTTCCCTGTTTTTCTCAAGCTGGACCAAGACCCTGTAACTGCCTTTTAGAATCCCCTGAGAATTAATTGTGTTTGCACAGAAGTGGAGGGCTCCACCTTGAAGGCATCCATGGAATGCTTTCCTCTTCCTGCTGGAAGCCGGCGGGTGCCGCACCTCCTGGAACTCTTGAGTTAATCACCTTGTCACTTAGGCCAGGACGCTCCTGCTCTCTGAGGTAGATCACTTCCTTTCTCTGGGTGGTGTTTTACCCTGGCAATTAATGTGTCAGGAAATTGTTTTGCATGGCTATGGTGATTTATTATTTCCTATGAGCAAATCACACATCCTGTGATAAGTTGCAAAATTAGGAATTAGAGAGGAACTTCCATCAAGACAACAACCATCACAAAATCACTTTCAGACCCAGTTCCTGCTTATGAAAACCGCAGCAGCAATGGGGCCTGTCCTGGGAAGCTTGCACAAGGCCCACCCACATGGGATGCGCGTGACAGCAGTGCCCTGGCCTGTAGGTGGCCTGTTGTCCACCTGCCATCACAACCACCCTCCACTCCAAAATGGACCAGAAAGAGGCACAAGAGCATCTGCTGCAGCCCAGTGGAAGTGAATTCCTGGTGGCAGATGGCGTGGATCTCATGGCAGGTGGCTTTCTGCCCAGCGCCACTCACCTGGCTGTGAAACTGTCTCGTTATTTTGGATGAGCTCGGTGCCCCAGACAGCGTTTTCTAATTATGAATATCATCTTTGTACCCTCAGACCTCATGGCCATTTAATATTAATCATTGCCACCCTCCTAGGAGAGGAAGGAGAAAGCTCATCTTGGAGCTGAGAAAACAGGCTGAAATGGACTGATGAAAATGTCATGTTGCGAAGATGTGGAGCTGCTGTGCAAACCCAGGAGAGTCTGAGCCCATATCCTTCTTCTGTGGTGTTCAGCCCTCAGCCCAGCCATGTGCCACCACATACAAAGATCTGGATGGGCTACATGAACATCCCCAGGCCTGAAGTCACCAGGCCTGGGTCCAAGCTGTGCCCTGTCACTTGTCAGCTGCCACAGTCACCTACGCACTTCAACTGTCCTGTGGATTACAGTCATAGCAGCCTTCCTTCCAGCACCAAACTCAGCAGTACATGGGAAACATCTGAGAAACGGAGAGTGTAAATAGAAACCAGAATGCATAATAGATATTATGAAATAGGAAGAAATTGCTCAAAAGGAAAGGAGAATGGGGCAAGAAAAACAGAAAAAAATGATAAATAAAAACAAAGCCTTGTACATAAGGAGGGAAAGAAGGACTGAAAAGAGTGGGGAATCTACTAATGGGAAAAAAGAAGAAACCAAGATCTATCGCATGCAGGCACAAGTTCCCTATGATGAATGTGATCGTCATGTATATCTAACTTGTAACAATAAGCTTAGGTTAAAAGGTGGTGCAGTGTTGCTTTAATACAGCACAGGGCTGCCTTGTGAGCAAGGGAAGTCACTTCCTAATGCAGATATTCTGGCTCTGAGAATAAGCTGCCCGAAGATGGAAATCTGGCTACCTATAATGGGGAGGGGGCAACAACTTCCTCATGAAATTCATCCTATGACAAACACAAAAAATGTACCTTACCGCACTCTCAAGGCTCCATGCATCTTTCAGCTGCTCAGCTCACCCCCTGCCTCTTGGAGAGATGGGGAAGGGAGCGCATCCTCACAGCCCTGGGTGCCACCCTCAGGAGTCCTGGGAGGGCAGTGCACACAGCTGAGAGGGGGAGGGGAAGCTTGACTGACCCAGCTCCACCCAGGATCCCTTGGAATCATCGGTCTCCAGGTTTGCCTTTGTTTCCATCCATCTTTTCTATTAGCACCTTAGCAGTCCCATTTTTCTGAGGTAGGTAGTCATTAAGGCAGAGGACAGATCAATTTCTCTCTATTTAGTCACTGATGTATCTACCTACTCCCCTTCTTATACATTCTGTGATGGCAAGGACCTGGTCCTGGGTCTCGTGTCTGAACTTATTAATAAGTTCAATGACTACCAATAGAATAAAATGTTGTAGTTCCCATAAAACATTTTTTAGTCCTCAGTAAGATTTTGTTGCAGTTGGAAATCAATGAAACACAACTTGAAAAAATTCTTGGACCTTCTACGGTGGCAAACATCTGGAATTTCAGCAAAGCAGGAGGCCAAGGCAGGATAGTGGCAACTGTGAAGCCAGCCTGGGTAATTTAGAGAGACTCTTTCTTAAATAAAGGACTGGGGTATACCTCAGCGGTAGAGTACCTCTGGGTGTAGACTCCGGTACTGCAAAAAATGATTTGGAGTGATAAATATCACAAGTGTGCTGGTACATTTCTCTCCCTGTCTCTGTGTCTGTGTCTCTTCCTGCCTCTGTCTCTCTTTCTATGTTTCCCTGCGTACACCACACACACAAATAGCTGTGTAAGGATCAGTGAAGCCGTCCTTGCATGCAGCTCATCAAAGCATAACGGCAAAGAAGACTTTTAGCAAATAGAGCTTGACTACACCCACTGTCTCTCATGAGAACTCCCACCCGGGTCCTAATGTAACCCCCAAGGGCTGCCGTCGCACATTACTGCGAATCTGGTAGCTTCCAACAGCAGCGATGTGCTTCCTCACAGGTTCTAAGAACACAGGTCTGCGCTCTGCGGGAGCAGAGCCACGCTGACCCAGGCTGACCCAGAAGCCTAAGTGTCTGGAGAAACGTGAGCTGGGTGCTTGCTTTCGCTTCTGTGTTGCCCACAGTCCGCAGCTGTGGCTAGAAGCTGCCTAACTCCAGCCTCACCACTGTCATAAATGTTGGCGTCCCTGTGTGTTCATGTCAGCTGCCTATGGTCTGTACCTATCTCTGCAGCTGTCCTAGAGACAGGACAAGGCTGCTGCAGAGTGATCTTACCATAAAGTACACCCACAACAACTCTCTGTCCAAGTCAGTTCATCGTATGGCACAGTTGGGGAAGCACACGACTTTTTTTTTTTGAGGGGCAGGGAGGGAGGTGGAATCTTAGTTACTTTTCTTATGCTGACACACCCTGACACCCACGGTTAAGGGTGAAAGCTTCCTTTAACTCACAGTTTATTGAGGTTTCAGTTCATAATTAGCTGGCTCCAAGGCAAAGTGGTGTGGCAGAGCACCATCACAGAAGACAGCTTGTGATGTCCACCTTGTGGGGGAGTCAAGGCATCCTGTTCATCGTGCACAGGCGAGCTGCCCTAGGCTGGGTGCAGCCTTCACACCCTTAACCCCAGCAGAAATGTCACAAAACAAACAGACTCACTCGTCACTGCCGTGGTCTCATCACCCCACGTTCCAGACCTAGCCACCTCCAAAAAGCACCCCCAAGACTGCATGAGGTTTTGGGAGACATCCAGACACAAGTCATGAGAGAGGGACCTGACTCCCCCACAGTACAGGTTCCCAATAGGCAGTAGCCACAAAGGAGAAGCTACAATGCTTTTTGCTTTAACAGAAACTGTAATGGACTCTGCAGGTGTGAAGGTGGCTTTAGGAATTGCCTCTGGTGAAAAAGTGGACACTGGAGCCAATCTCTGGTCATATAGGAGTAGTCTTCACACTTTACTTCTACTTAGGATGGCATATTTTTGCTATAATGTTGACCTACAATGTCTGGACTCTATAATGCTATTAAAATTACATCTTCACAAATCTACAAAGAACTTCAAGTTTTTCTCACAATTTAGTACCAGTTCTCCCTTGCTAGCAAGTCATGACTTACACTGACATAGACCTGTTCTAAAGACCTACAGGTCTCACTGAAAAATGTGAAGTTTGATTTAAGGGGCACTGTCCAGGCCCCCCTTGAAGTTTTATGTTCTATAATATATTTTTTTATATTTCTAGTTTGAATTCTGATAAAAATATGAGCTTCCAAGTCTAGCTGGGCCAAGGGGTCTGAATGAACAAACAGGCCTCATTCCTCCAATTAGGATTTTCAAATCAAGTAGAAACCTGCCACCACTCACTCTGAGCACTTGTGGGCCAGCAGTTCTCAGATGTGCCTGCAGATTGTAATCAACTGGGGAGGTTTTAAAAATCTAAATGCTCAGGCCTTACCCCTGAATGGCTCCTGGTAGGTTCTCAGTGCCATCTCTCATTGCCAAGCCAATTCTGATGTCTTCCTGAGTTTGAACAATGACGTCTCCAGTGCTACCTCAATTGCTCTCTCAGCCCTTTCTAGTGGAGCCATTCAAAAGTTAGCTCCAGCCTCCTCCTACCAGGTTCTGACTACTACCACCATAGCGTGAGGGATGAGCAAAAGCAAATGCTGAGCAGCCCTACAAAAACAAAACCAAAAATAGCCCACACGCTACGGGCTAGATTTGTGTCTTCAAAGGATGTATTGAAATCCTACCTGGCAAAACCTCAGAATGTGATCTGAATTTAAATAAGATGGTTACAGCTGTAGTTTAGATGGAGTCACATGGTGTGAGATTGTCCCTTCCTGCAGAATTGCTAGCATCCTTTTAAGAAGAGGAGAGACACACCCAAAGATGATAAAGCAATGTGAAGACAAAGAGACAGCCAGGAAGAGGCTGGCCAGGTGCAGATCCTGGAGAAATAAGGGAAACTTGAAAGAGATAAGCAAGGAACCTTCCTACAGGTTACAGAGAGAACGTGGCCCCATGGACTACCCTAACATTGGGCTTCGCTTCTCCAGAGCTGTGAGACTTAATTTCTGTTGCTGCAAACCACTTAGCTGAAGGTTGTTTGTCACACAGCCTCATACATAGGATGAGACACTTCTCTGTGTTTGGGACATCTCCATTGCCTCAGAGCCCCACCCTGAGTCACTGTCCATGAAGATCCAGGCCCTACAGACAAGAACAAATGAAAAGGGGAAGTGGCTCTCTTTGGGAAAGAGAAATGGCAGTAACTAGCATTTACTGAGAGCTTAATCCAGTCCAGGCACACATTATCTACACTAATTAATTTAATACGCAAAATTCTCTGACATAAATACACTTTTATTCTCATTTTAAAAAAGAGGAAACTGAGGGCTGTATAGATCAAATAACTTCCCATGATGCTTTTGGAAACAGGAAGAGAAAGCAAGGCTTGCCCTCAGCTGCACGGGGCCCTTGGCCCCCACACTCACCTAGGGCTATAGAGGGGCACTCCTGTCAAGAGCAGAGGCCTCACCAAGGGAAGTCTCTGGGCAACCCCAGCTGCCAAAATGGGGGTCACATCTCTGCTGTGACAAGCACAAGCCTTTGGCATCCAGCTTCTGCAGCTGCCAAGAAGAATTAAACACAGTCAAGGAAAGCCAAGGAAAGGCACCAAAGAAAACGCCAGCGGTGGCAGCCGCAGCAGGGAGGACCCAATTACTACTGGGTGAAGTGTGAGGAGAATTGAAGTTGGTGATGGTTCAAGGTTCTGTTGAAATTCCAGAGCAGTGGTCTTGCATAACCACGAGACATGGAAATTAGAGCAGTACTGATGTTCACACTGTTTATTTCAGGACTCCACTTTGTTCCAACAAGTCTTATTTGGGTTACACATTTACCCACAGAGAAAGAGGAAAAAGAGGGAGGTGGGCAGGTGCATGCGCACGCATGTGGACTGAAAAATGTCAACAAATTAGTGATAGGGAAAACTGGGAAGAGTATGATATGGTCTCTGCTTCTGCCTGTGCCCATTCGTATTATGTAGAATTTATTAGGCTCCAACAGTTTCAAAAAGAATTTAATCAGAAGCTTTTTGAATTCACCCACCTAAGTCTGGTTATCTTCACTGGATTTATTGAACATTTCTTATATTTCAGGGAATCAAAGTTAATCTTCATAACAGCTAAGACTATCACTGTTTGAAAGAGTAAGAAGCTAAGCTTACAAGGGGAAAGAATGGGCCAAAGTTAACAAAGCAAAGAGGCAGATGTAGGACTTGAACCTGGGGCTCTCCACCCACCACTAGAGCTCCTGCACCATGCTGCTCCCCTGTCCAGCTCCTCCAGCTCCTGGCGCTGCCCACCCCTTCACACTCCTGATAGCTTCCTGAGTGCTCTCTATCCCCAGACTAGCCATGTGACTAACTTCCACAGATTCAGGATCTTTCACTCTAAGATCACAGAGGAGAGCCCAGCTGGGGCTCTGGTCTAACATCCGATCTCAACCTCTTCTTCCTTGTGACAATCCATTTCCATTGCATGGCTTCAGGAATGCTCAGCTAACATTTCTGCTTGAGTTTTGTAACCGAGAACTTATTTGCTAGATACGGATTTAACTGTGGTTTGAAGAAGGCAAAGTGACCAACTCGCCACTGCCTCACGTCCTCTTCCTGGTCACCACTCTGCCTTTGCCGACTCCCTCACACCTCTCTTAGCCTTCTACATACTGTCCACTTAGCTCTGTCTTCATACTTAAAATTGTGTGTCGCTGAGAGAACACAGCTGAGTCTTTCTCTTTAAAAATTCAGTCTGAACCCTTTTATACTTTATCTGTAGTATTTAGAGCATTAGACCTAATGCCATTTTTTAGTTAGTTCCATTCCTGTTGTTCTTGTTGTTGTCTTTTTGAGACACAATCTCTCTATGCAGTTCAGGCTAACCTTGAACTCCCTTTGTAGCCCAGAGGAAAATGGTTAGCACCTTAATGTTGCACCTCCGACAACTAGAAAAAGAAGAGCAAACAAAACCCAGAGCGTAAAGACGGGAAGAAATCATAAAGATTAGAGCAGAAATTAACTCAATTGAGATGAAAAAACAGTTCAAAGAGTCCACAAATCAAAAAGTTGGTTCTTTGAAAAACTAAATAAAGTTGATAAGCCTCTTGCCAACCTCATCAAAAAGAGGCAAAAGAAAATTCAAGTACAAGCGATAAGGAATGAAAAGGGTGAAATCACCATAGACCCAGTGGAAATTCAGAAGATTATCAATAGTTACTTCGAGAATCTTTACGCTCACAGAATAGAAGACACAGAAGAAATGGACAGATTCCTCGAAAGGTACAAATTACCAAAACTGAATCAAGAAGATATAACAACTCTCAATAAGCCGATAGCAGCCAACGAAATACGAAACGTAATAAAAAGCCTACCGACAAAGAAAAGCCCAGGTCCTGATGGATTCACAGCTGAATTCTACAAGAAATTTATAGAAGATATAATCCCCACACTCCACAAACTCTTCCATGAAGTTGAAAAGGAAAAAGTCCTCCCAGAATCATTTCTGGAGGCAAGTATAATACTCATTCCAAAACCAGGGAAAGACACAACCAAAAAGGAGAACTACAGGCCAATCTCCCTCATGAACATAGACGCAAAAATACTCAACAAAATCCTGGCAAATAGAATGCACGCAAGATTTTTCACATATGTTTCATAAATAAATTATAAAACTGCATAATATATAAATGTATTTTTTCTTTAAAATATATACATTTTTAATTATAAAAACAAATGTAGAATTTTATATCTATGATTTACAAGGCTCTTCATTCTTTCCTGCAAATCTGAGTTTCCAAGCAGCAACATTTTTTCTTTACCTTAAAGCACAGCACTTTTTAGGCAATAGACTCTTTCTACCTGAAAATATTTATTTTCTATTCACATTTGAGGAATATTTTTACTCAGTATGAAATCCTGGGTGGGCTTTCCTACTTGATTTCTACCTCTTGCTATTACACTCGGCCTTTGAAGGCGCTGTGGCGTTGCTTCCCAGGACCCATCATGACTGAAATGCAGTTGCTGTCCCCCATTGCTTAAGGAGCATTTATTCCTCAGCCTATTCTCAATTTATCTTTTGTTTTGAGAGTTTGACTACCTTAAGCCTTGCTTCATTTGCTTTGCATTTACATCTTCTTTATTTATAAAGCATTTGAATGTAAAACTAATTTCTTCTCTTTCTTATTAAGCAATTTCAATAATTATTTTCTCAAGTTTTTCTGTACTAGTCCCTACTTCTTATTCTCATGGATTAACATATGTTTGATCTTTTGAAATTGAACAGAAGATGCCTACATCTGTAAATTCCCTTTTTTTTTTTTTTTTTTTTTTTGTATTGTAGGGAAGGTTCCTCAGGGTGCTCAGGTCTCACCACTAGATCGGACTCATTAAGACCCACCTATTTACAGCCTCCCAAGAGCTGGGATTACAGGTGCACACCACCATGCCCAGTCTCAATTACCATCTCAGTGTGCCCTGGGGACGGGCCCCACATGGCAGGCCTAGGGATTGAATCCCCGTCCCCTGTGCCTGCTTGGATGTGCTTTAATCCGCTCTACTATTTGGCTGGCCCTTGTGAATTCTTTTTAAACATGCTGCTCAAGCCATTGCTTACACTGCATGATTTCTGTTGGGCTGTTACGTGTGGCCTAGCCTGCGGCCTCAGCACTGCCACCCTGCTAGGAAGCCCATTACATGATTTTTCTGAATTCTGTTTTACTTTTTCATTGTAAACGTTCCATTTGAACTTTTTCAGAGTGGAGACTCTGGATTCTGTCAATTCTATAAAACAACATTCCTCTTCTTAAGGCAGAAAGTTAAATTGAGTAAAGCCAAACTATAAACTGTGTCTCCTTCTCCTTGAACATAGCAGAATCTCAATTTTTTCAGCCTTTGCTATTCTGTTGGGAGTATGAATCTTGAAGCCAAAATTCTGGAAAATGTTCTGAGTTTTCTCCACCCAGCAGGGAGGCCAGGTGCATGCAGCCCTATCTGCAAGGCGTTCCCGTGTTGCTCTCTTTTGCAAACACGGGCTCCTCTGTAGCACTCGCTCATGTGCTCCTTTCCAAGTACTTCGAGGGGCTTGTTCCTCAGACATTTTCCCAGCATTTGCACATCTCACCGCAGGAGGGCTGGCCCTGCAGAAGCTTCCCATGTGGTACCAGAGACCTGTCCATGAGGCTGCCTGCATCAGCTTCTGTCCTCACTACTGATACCTGGATGTAACCAAAGCCATCTTAATTCATAGACAAGGCACCTACTGCAGCCCTTTTATTTTGACTTTTGAAACTATTCACTTAGATTTTGGAAAGGGAACTCTTTGAGATTTCTTATTTAAAGTGTTTCAAAGTATAGTTCCAGTTCTGTGCATCTTCATGAACTTTCTGTGAGGTATTGATATTGTAAAACAAAAGGTTGGCAGTTATGGTAAATTTCAGAAAAAATAACTCCTACAAAGCGTGAAAATTATTACACTTATCTTTGATTCTAATCACAAGACCACGGTCTCCTCCCTAATAGTTCCTTGTGGCATTCTCAAGGTGAAACATTCTTCCTCGCAGTTTAAATTATTTCAGACGTTTTGCATTTCTCCACACTATGCTGGTAAGCCTCACAAAGTGCATCCCAAGCGGGTGGCCCTCTGCAGGAGGCTGCGAGGCTCTGGGCTGCAGCGGCTGTGGGGCACCTGCCTCCCTTTTGCTTCTTCCTCTAGCCCAGTGTGCTCCAGCCACAAGCATGCACCTGGCCTCGCAAAGTGGATGTTGCCCCGCTCGGTGCTGTCTAGTTAGAATTTGCAGGAAGCTGCCCCTGCTCGGATCGTGTACCTACTTAACACCTACGGGGACGTCTCTCAGATGCTCCCAACAGGATTTACGAATTCATTTTTTTTTCTTATCTTTGACAGATAAGGACAGGGTACAGAGGCTCAGATATTGAGATTATTAGTAGATTAAGCACACAGTCTAACACTATGTTCAGTTATCCAGCTTCACAGTTGGATCCTAGACTTTAGCTTCCCGTAAAATCCTCAAGGACTGTGGGAACTTGGAAAATTGGCAGATTTTCTTTTTTTTTTTTTTTTTTTTTTGTCTTTTTTGAGACAGGGTCTCACTGTGCAGTTCAGGCTGGCCTTAAGCTCACTTTGTAGCTCAGGCTGGTCTCGAACTCACAACAATCCTCCTGCCTCAGCCTCCCTAGTGCTGGGATTACAGGCATGCGCCACCACGCCCAGCCAGATTTTCTTATTAATTAGAGAATCAGTTCTCCATACTCTGGAGCTTGTTTGGAGGTTCTAGCAGAGCAGCTTGGCTCCTCCTGTGCCTTGACTGAGGAATCGGCCCTTCTCTCTCTGAAGGGGTGGCTATCCTCTTCCACCATGCACTCAGCTTCAGGACAATGAGGAAGGAGTGGACAAGGGTCCAGCTAGCCACACCAGGGGACTCAGCTCCAGCCATCAGTGGGGTGACAGATGTCCAGCCAACAATCCCAGCCTCCTTATGTCTCCGTGTCTCCTTGCCATTCCGGGTGTAGAGATGCTTTGCTTCTGCTTCTGCACCACCTTTTACTTTTTCATCTCCTTGGGCCTCTTATTCCTCACCACTGGGCCCCACTGCCTGGCTGGCTTTGTCCTCTGGGGCTCCCTATTGCAGTAGCATGTTATAATACTTCCAGGGTTTGTTTTCTCTCTTTCTTTTTTTGTGGAAAATAGTAGCATGAAAAACCTATTTTGCCTTCAGGATGTGAGATCAGTGAAACAAAGCTTGCACTCGTTCTTGGTTAATTATTCTGAGGGCATTCTGAAAGAGTCTACACTCTCCTCTCTCACCTGGGTATGCTCAAACTTACTAGAAAGAAGGAGAAGAAAGAAAGCCCCATGACATCCTGGTACATGCACACAGGCACAGTGTGCCAGTGGTGAGCAGAGAGTCGGCTGGGCAATATCAGGCATATATGCAAATACTTTTCAACAATCCTTGTACTAGCCCAGGGAGAATCACTTACTGCTTGATCTCCAAGGAATGGAAAGGAGCTGTGACTCAACTGCTTTGCCTAGAGAACTTTCAGGAAATGTTTTATCACAAGACTGGACATTTCTGCTGAAGCACGTACCTGTCTCCCTTCAGGCCATCAGGTCTCTATCTACAGCATCCTTTCCCCAGCTTTCGTTTTGCACAATGGACTTTTACTCTTCGGGCTTGGCTTGAGAATTAGCTGCTCACAGGTGTTTTCATAATCACTCCTGGGACCATAAACTTCCTTCTTGCTAAAGGCTTCTGTACCTCCATAGTCATTTTTCCCCTATTCCTGTGTGCTTTTCACTGCTTCACATACTTGTTTGTCTGTGTGCTCCACTTGGACACCAGCTCTGTGCAGGCAGAACCTGAGACTTGGCTACGACTGTGTCTCACGTGTGTAGCTCCTTGCCCAGCACACAGTAGGGCTGCGTAGTTGTTGGCCAAAGAAACTACAGTGTGTTTCTTGTCTGCATGTCTATTGCTTCCACTAGATTGCGAGACTCTTAGCAAAGAATCCTGCTTGATTCACTTTACAAGTACTTTTCTCACTTTGGCAGCTCCTCCTGCTCTTATACCTGCCATCGTAGATGCTCTCAGCGTTCTATTTTCAGGAATAAACATGCACATGATTACTTCTTCTCTATCCTATCACTTTTAATAGAGGAAAGATAAAGATGTTCAAGTTTTTAATGGATTTTTTATTAGTACATGTTTATAATACAAAGCGCTTTGCATTCCTTGTGCAGAGTTCATACATGGATAGAATAGATCTTTATTCCTTTTCCCATCCTCTTTCCTTCCTCTCCCTCCTTCTCTTAATCTCCCTCCCCTTCAAGAAAGAGCTACCTCCCTTCTTCCTATTACATTTATTTTGCTTTTTATTTAATGTGTCAGATCTGGAGGAACTATTGTTCACTGGATATATATATATAGTATTTCCATGGCGTCCTAGTGCCAATCACTCTCCTTACCCTGTTCATCAGGCAATTGCAATAACTATTTGTAGGTGGATATCTTTCTTCACTTCTAGACTGAGAATTCCTTGAGCATTAGAATCAAGTCTTCGATTTCTGAAACCCAATCTAATAATCGTGCTACAGAATTTGTGCTTAATCAACACTATCAAATAATTAACCAGCTAGTTCCATAGTTAATTAAAACTGCTGAGTACTTTGTAAGTGCGAATTACTCCCTGAAAGCAGCTATCTTTGCTTTGTGCACTGTTTGCTCAGATCCCTGAAACACTCAATAAGCTTTTATGGAATGAATGCCTGTGGTCACCCTTGTCTAGGTGAAAACTTGGTGTCTACAGACAAAATCTAATTAAGAGGTTGAGCTTTCTGCTGCAGTCTGAAGAGTTGCAACTGCAGGCAATACTCAGGGAGGGTTGGAGTTCGTAGTTTTACAGCTCAGTGAACGAAGCACATGTTTCTTTCACTCAAGTGTCCCTGGGCTGTTGTCCACCTGGCAGAGAGAAGTGATCTTCAGCAGCAGACCACAGAAAGGACCCCTCGCATGAGCAGAACAGAGAGGGACTGAGGTTTGCAGGCTCCAACCAAGGAACACAGTATATTTGTTTATGATGGAATTTTATGTGCACGTCAAATCCTGTGCTGCCAGGAATAGAGCTATGTGAGAAAGAAGGGGAAAAAAATGACCACAACAGAACTGGCAGAGAAGCACATTTCCACAGGTTAGCAATAAAGCAACCCATTTTTCATTCTTGTCTCAAAATTTTTGGCTCATCCATGGGACAATGCTTAAGTAGGAAGGAAAAGAAGAGTGGCACAAGAGAGAGAAGAAACTGTAACCCTTGGAAAAGGCCAACTATGGCAGGATGCTGCTAAAAGCTTGGCTTTCTAAAATGTTCTTCAAGCAGAATTTGAAAAACAAATTTATGTGCTTGCCTTCTATATCTGCTTCTTTTTATTGAAAAGCATATTTTCCTAGCCATTGAGATTCACAGTTTTCTGCCAACTACTTCAATGGACCAAATTTTCCCTTTCATTTAACAATGCGCATGTTAGACTGTTGTGTACCCATAAAACCTTTTTCTCAGATAGTGCCTGTGAAATGCATTTCTTAGGACTTGTGATGAATCAAAGTGTAGTATGCGCAATTGGGAACCAGGCAGCTCCCACTTATTTTTGAAGTACGTTGGTGCCTGCACCGTCTCAAGCAGAAGGTCAAGTGCAGCAAGCAGAACACCTGCAGGTTCCGACAGCCGCGTAACCTGAGGGTGTGTGAGAGGAAGAGGGCTAGCACTGATTTTTCTGGCTCACTGGATCTTCGGTATGGCTTTATCCATTAGCTGAGGCTCCAAATGCATTCTGCTTCAATGTCCCCTCATTGCCAGACCCATAGGCTTCGTGGCATCTGCCCTAGCACACTGAAAGAATGAAGGCTTAAAAAGGGATTTAAGAAGAGAGAAAAATTCTTAATCATGCTTTCATAACTTTTGCTGAACAGTTGGTTTAAATTTCCAAATAACCCTTTTCAAAAGGATAGTATCAAAACACATGCAAAAAATAAGAGTCTAAATAAAGCACAATAAATTATTTCACTGCAAAGGTATTAGATTTCAAAGAAAGCAGAGAGTACACATAAGGATATTAGAGTGGACTATATTGGATCTGTGGGAATTGCTGTCAGATATTGATGAAAACAGAGAGACTGTAGGAGATCAGATAAAAGAGAGAAATGATTACATTTGGAAGAACAATGAAATACGTGGCCAACGGAGATTTCGCATGTAAGCTAATAGCAATCCACGACAGAACAGAGTTGGCGTGCATCCCGTGACTCTAACCACACTTACAATCATTCAGCATCTGTAAAAATTTTTACATAGCATTTTGCCTCATTGCAAAATTTGCAAAATACATATTTAATAGGTTTAGCATGTCAGTCAGTAATTCTGTCCACAGGCAGTGCAAAAGATTTGTGTTTTACAAATTGCATTGGTTTCTGGGGACACTGCTCTGTCAGGGTGCCCCAGCCAGTGGCACTTGTGGGTCATCCCTAGCCCAGAACTGCTGTAAACAATAGTGTCCTGCCCATCTGACAATCCCTAAACTGAAGAGAAGATGTGCTATCTTATTCTTCCTTCTCTCTGTCCTGTGTTCACACACTTTGTTCTGAACAGGGAGTCTAGGGCTGGGCAGATAGCTCAGTAGAATAAGCATTTGCCTGGCAAGCACAGGGTTCTGAGTTCAATCCCTGGTACTGGAAAAAAAAACTACTCAACAGGGAGTCCATTTTTGAGATGTTAGCTGCCCTCCCAGCCTTATCCATCACCAGTTTGATGTGAAATCTTCTGAAAGCATGTTTTCTTGTCTAGTAGGAAAATTTCCAGGATTGCACACTAAATGATCAAAGATTACCTGAATCAAAATACAATTTGAGGAGGACCAACAATGTAAATGCCAGCTGGGACAGGAGCCAGAAAGCTGATCAGGGTCGACCAGCTCTCAACAAGCCAGGCTGCCAAGCCAACCTGGTACTGCATGGCTCCTTGGTGGTCTTGTTTGATTACCAAACGGGTTGCAGCAAGAGTGCTAGCAGTCCAGTTCATTTTGATCTTATACATGCTGCTTTGCGACATGACACAAGTTTCTCAAAGTGCCCAAGTTGCATCTGCCCTCTGTTCCCAGCCCTAGATGTCTGCACTTGTCCTGGGAGAGTAATTAAGGAAAGACAGAAGGTGTCAAAGGTTTGCTGGAGGGGACGCCTGTGCCAATTAATTAACGGCAAAGATTCTCCCTCCCCCTCCATATCTCAGGATCTTTTATGGCACAAAGCTGCTTCGGGTTGGGGCACGAGGGCCTCAATTAGTCAGTAACTGATTAATTTGGAATTGAAAACCTTTCCTGCCTTTGTGGTAGTATCATTGAAGAAGAAATTGTAGTTGAAAATGCCTCAGACTTGCCAAAACTCCACAACAATTTAAGAACTTTAAAATGGTTTCATGTCAGAACTTTATTTGGTGTTGTGTAAGCTGAAATTCAAAAGGCTTCCCAGCCAGCTCACTTCATCTGACATCTGTAAGCGCTTCCCTTTCTGCTCCATAGTTACATGATTTAGCCTTCCTGAGCTTTACGACAGAACGCGGTGCCTTGCCACTGGATTGCAAAAGGAAAACTGGCAGAGCATGGACGGCTCCCTTCGCGGAGAGAGCTTAGGAAGGCTGTTACTTTTTTAATTAGCTCTGTCACATATAAAGTCTTCTTGGTCTCCTTAGAAGTAGAAACCATCGCTAGTAGTCTTTCTGTGCTAGAGAATTCACATCTGCTGGTACTTTTCAACCATATCTTTGGGACAGATTTTTGAATTTGTTTCAATCTTGATTATTGTCTACACAATGAACAAAACATATTTCTACACAATGGCAAACTCTAACTGAAAATAATATTGTTTTAGTTTGAAAAAAAAAAATTCAAGTAAAGCCATCCACTTGGTATTGTGAAGGAAAAAATAGTCCTGGAGAGAATTAGTTTCTTCCTCATAACACAGTTCATTTTCATCCAATATGATTTAGGTGGCTTGATGGGAAAAAAAATTCACAGTGACTTTTTAGTTGGCCTGTCTTGCAGTTCCATAATGGCTTGAGGTCATAGTTCTCTGCATGTTTTTCTTCTTAATGTCTGAACACAGTTTAAAGAATAGGCCCATCTCATACTATGCTTGAGGGAAGGTGTTCCAGGACGGCACCCTGGACATGGGGCCTGCGCCGAAAGTGTTGGTAGCTCTGTGATCCTACCAAGTCTCTCAGCTTTCTTGCTGGCTTAATGATCTCCACAATCCTAACAATGTTTCCCCACCATAAGATATTTGTGACACTGACACAATGTGTGTATAGTGTGTCACTCATTTTAGTGACATGGTAATTGCCATACATTTAATATTGTATTGCAGAGTGATTTTCTGGTGCTTTAATTATGTGACTAAGAAAATGTCTTACCTGGGTAAGGAAATCCTACCTGGCTAAGAGACTTTGTGTTCTGTGAAATGTGGAGAGCCCTGTGCCCTCCCCTGGAGCAGACCCTCAGCCTTCTAGAACATGCTGAGGTGCTTGTGGCCTCCACCCACTTCTGGTCTCTGTGTTAACAGGTTCTTTCAAAGAAGCTGCACATCCTCCTACAGCTGCATGTCTTCCGGATTGAGCTCCCTGCATCTTCAGAAGCAGGATGACTTTGTCCCATGTTTTATTTTTAATTTACCCTAATTATTACTCCTCAAGTTCAAGGTTATTATCATGGAACTGTTGACATTGTGAATCAAATTCCAAAGCAAAACATCACCAAATAGATTCTTTGCACGAAACACTATAAAGGTGAGGTATTAGCAAGTTCATCTTCCCAAAGACTGATGTGAAAACTTAGTTTCCCATCACTGACCTGAGGAGGGGGAGGAAGAGGAGGAAGAAGAAGAACAAGAACAAGAAGAAGAACAAGGAGAAACGAAATGAGGACCATGTTCCTGCAGACAGCTTGGAGATATGTTCAGCTCTGAGAGGAATTCAAGCGCTGTTTCTAGTTGGTTTTTGATGGTTAAATTGTCTGGTTTTATTCACTTCAAGAATGTGGAAGATAAAACCAGTTCACTTTCAAAAGCTCTTAGCAGTTATCTACTGCCATACAAAAACCTTGCCATTGCACACTTGAGTACTTCACCTACTCTAATGATTCCCACGTGAAAGTCTGTGCATCCCCCAGACCAGCACAAATGAGCCCCCTTTCATGTGGCTTTGCAGGCCAAGTGACCTCACCAACATCCTGAGTTGGGCAAGTTACTATCAGCAAGGCCCATGTCTCCACCAGTGTGACCTGGCCAGGTGGCTGCATTCCAGGGATGCAAGAGCAAAAGGTTCAAGCCACATGAGGCTGAGGGTGCCTCTAGCACTTTGGTGCACCCTGCTGTCAGTGCAAGAACACTTCTGAAGCACAGAGCTGGGCATGTGCAGATGGAGCTACAGCGACCGTGCTGCAAAGGATTTACCACACCCATTCCGCCCTTGCAGAATGCTTCAAGCTCTATCTAATTTCTTCAGTACCTTTTTGGTTCCTCGGCTGGCCTTGACAATGTTGTACTGTGTCGCAGGGACTGTGGATACAAAGGGCAGCACCTAGAGTGCTCATGCTAAAGGATTCTGCTCTGATGGAGAGGATGAAATGCAGTGGACTTCCTGGATGATTAGTGACTCAGGGGCCCAGTAGTTAGGAAAGACCCAAGAGAATACATCAGTAACATCACTAAAACTCAAAGGCTGTACAATAATTCAACTCCTAGGCTTTGAGTGCAGAGTGAAGAAAATACATATAAATGTATTTCATCAGATGACCCCCCTGAAGCACTAAGTAAAATTCAGAATTTCAACTTACTCAAGTACCCCTTGATTTTCTCTCTTACTCTCTGCTCTTCCAGAAACATGGAAAGCCAAATGAAAATTGGTAGATTATATGGATAGAAACTGACTTGAATAGGGAATCAATTGCTTCTTTCTAAAGCTTGTTTCTATTAACCACAATGTGAACAAAAGGTATGTGCATGTATTTCCTTCTGACTATAATAAATGCTGCTTGATTTTCTTTCTTTGACAGAAAGCCTATTTTATCTTATAAAGTACTTTTACATTGTTGACTCCATAAGAAGCCATAAGCATAAGAAAAGAAGAATATCCATTCGGTCTTCTCTGAGCTTCTCTCCTAGTAAAATTTTGCTGATCTGAAAATGAGCACCAGCATCTAAAAGTTCAGAGTGAAGGGCATGTCTTGTCACTTTCAGTAAAGGTGCACCAGGCACCCTTTATTTGGAGCTATTGTTCCCATTAAGAAGTGGAGTTTTCATCATCTGTTCAAAGGCTCTGATGTGGCGACAACTAAATAAAACACCTCTCTTCCTTCATGAGCACTGCCTGCTGAGGCCAGACAAGTCTTGTCCTGACAGTGCTTGAGTCTAGGTTGTGATTTTTAGGCTCTGATTATATCATCACTAGAGCATTATTTAAATATGCTTCTCCTTTTAATTCAATTTCCTGTTTTGTTTTCTCAAAACCATAAATTGTCTCTTAAGAAATTTTACAAAATGCATATTGTTCTCCCAGGAGACCGACACAGCTCCTCAGCTGGGCACTGCCTGCCAGATGACATTTAATTTTTTTCTCTCTTTTTATTGGTTTCACATAATGGTTGCAACAATTCTCAAGTAATGAAAAAAGAATGGAGAATGCATGTCCTTTCCAGCTCACGGCCGCAATGTTAATGTTAAGACAAAGCAAAACAAAACAAAACAAAACCCACCCTAAAGTGGTCATGCACACCCAGTCCCTCACTCTGCTCCCTCATTTGGAGTCAAGATGTTTCCTATCTTTTCTCCTTTTTGCAAAATAAACTATTTATGCTCAAAGAAAATCTGCTGTGTGTGACATCTGTGATAATGTTCTTGTGGTCTTGGGTTGGACCCGAGCTCCACTACCAACTAGTGGGGAATAAACAGGAGAAATGGCCCTACCTCATGGGGCCAAAATGGGCTCATTTGTAAGCTAGGAGTAATGGGGCTCAGCTCACTGGCTTGCTGTGAAGGCCGAATCAGTCAGGGCAGGTGTGAGTGTCTCCCAGGGCTCACGTCAGAGCTCTCCACCTTCTGGCCCCACTGGCAGCTGGAGTGAGGGTGAGCAGGCCTGGAGGACGCACAAGAGAGCCTCTCCCAAGGAGGAAATCCTGCTCCTCATACTCCACCCTGCTGGATGCCAGAAATAACAATGCATGCGCATTACATAGGACCTCAGTTCATCTCTGTACCTATAGCAACACAGAATGGACACTAATTACTGTCCCCTGAATTTTTAAATTTTCCACATGTGAAATATTGCGCACAGGAGATGGTAGCGGGAGTCAGTAAGCAACAGCCTACTGGTCAAATGTGGTCCTTGTTCAAACTAGCGGTGTATTGAGACAGAGCTATGCTGATTTATTTAAATATCATTTATGCTGCTTTTGTGCTGTCATGGAGAGTTAGGTATGCTCCACAAAGGACTTTTTTGGCTCACAAAGCCAAAAGTAGTTGCTATTTGGCCCTGCCTCTTTATGGAAAGGCTTGCGGACCTCTGGCCTAGAACTGAGCTAGCTGCTGACCCCTGCCTCGGCGGCCTTCCCAACGGCTTCCTAGTCCAGGTGTTGCACACCTGTTTAGGGGCTGTATTCTAACATGACTTCTTCATTTCCCCAGGGAAAGTACTGGCTTTTCAATTCACTTTTCAAAAATGCAACACACAAATACAGCATGGTTTCTCTTCTATGAGAAATATAAATCGTAAATACAGAACCAAAATAAAAGGTCATAGGATGAAGGGTGACAGAGCTTTGTCAAGTGGAAAGGAGTTCAAGACATAGAGAGCAGAGGAAGGACAGGATAGAAAGGGGATGAAAAGGACACTAGGTGTGTTAGGCCCACACGCCAACACATGAGGAGTGCAAACATTGTGCGCCACAGACACATATCACTAAAATAGATGGGTGCCAAGAAGAGGGCTGTAGCGTGCACTCTCAGTGTGAAATGAGAACACTTCACCAGCCACAGCAGCAGCCAAGTGACATTCAGGGGGCATGACAGACAGCAGGAAAAAGACGGTGGGGTTGGCACTCCATGCTGAGCTCTGGTGTCAGGGCAGCATGGTGGGCACCACCGTGTGAAGAGTGTGTGCCATGGAGTTTGTTTGCAAGCCCACTCTTTCTGTGGATCTGAAGTTCTGCCTCAGAAACATGAATGACATCACTACATCTTGACACTGCCCCGGGGTGACCTAAGAGACAGGTTCATGGGTAATTAGACAGCTGCTGTTGTTAGGTAAAATCAGAGGAAATCCACTTCTAAAGAGAAAAGGGTTGCTCTGGCTCCTGCTCCAGGGGCTCCAGGGCACTGTCTTGGCACCAGGGTAGGAAGAAGGCAGTAGTAGAACACAGCAGCTCATCCCATGGCCTGGAAGTGAAAGAGAGATAAAGAGACCAGAGTCCCACAGAGCACTTGGAGAGTGTAGCCCCCAGCAACCCGCAAACCTTCTGGAAAGCTGCGGCTCCTCCTCCAGCATCGCGGGCTGAGGACCAAGTGTGGGCCTTTGGGGGACACTTAAGAGCCAAACTATAGCACATGGAAACTTGGACTTGACCTGTTGATTAAAGCTCTGGCTTCCCTCTTAGCTCTACACTATGGTTAACATCCCTGCTTTGGCAGCGTACCGTGTGCATGTGCCCCGAATTCTCCACGGTCACATTCTGGGTGCCAAAGCACATAGTGCAGCTGCGGCTTGCTGACTTAAAAGAGAGCCCCAGAAATCAGTAACCACTTGGGGTCTGTCCTTCTCTCTCTGGCAGTTCCTCACACTGTACTTACTGCAGCAGAGGGGGTGCAGCTGGCACAGGTTTTTTTTTTTTCATATCTCTGCAAAACCCACTTTGATTTATTTCCATAACTGCGATCTGCTTTCAACCACGGGGGGCAAAAAAGAAATCCATCTCGAGAAAATGGAAATCACTACAATGATATCTTTGCTTATTCATTTTAAGTAAAAGCCACATAAATAGAGAAAAGGCTGGTGAAAGATTTGATCCTCTTCAGATGAAAAGGTGCTCCCCGATGTTCAGTCTTAGAGGCATATCTCCCCATTGGGAAGAACTTTGGAACCTTCCATGCTTGTGAGTACCCTCTGGTTGAAAGAGCACAGGATGGGATGCCATCATAATCCCCCAAAACTTCAGACTGAAGCTGGCCAGCCAAGTCTGGATACTGTGCTCCCTATATTTACCAGTCTCCTCCAGAAGGCTCTCTGCACATGGACTCAGCGTGGAGATGCCAAAGCCCCAAACCTGCACATCTGCAACAGAAACACAGCAGCGAACCTAGGACCCAGGCCTGTCTACACTGCCACAGAAGGCGCCTCTCCAGCCCAGCACAGGAGCCTAAGTGTGGGGTGGGAGCAGGAAGGGCTTCCTCAGCCTTCTTCAGGCAGGAGGGAGTAGGGCCACCTAAGAGGAAAGCCACGTAGCTGTGGAAGGCTCTGGAGCTTGCCCAAGCACTTCTGTGTTTAACAGTCTCAGGACAAAGCCCTAAACTGGTCAAAGAAGGAATCTTTTCTTTCTTTTCCACAGGAAGCAACAGAAGAAAGAAATTACCTTCTCCAGAGTTGGTGGGGACTCAGGTAGGTGCAGGACTGTGGCTTTTCATGGCCAGCTCAGGTTCTAATGAATTAAGCAGTGATGGGCTCCCACTGCTAGGAGATGATCTGACCTCCCTGGGGTAAAGGAGTTTTAACTTGCCTCACAGTTTGGGCTCACAGTTGCTGGCCCGAAGGCAGAAATGGTAGGCAAAAGGGCCTGTGTTGGAGGACAGCCGCCCCCCTCATGCTAGCCTGGAACAGAGAGAGCCTGGGGCTGGGAGGGAGGCACCACTGCCAGAACTGTGGCCTCTGTCACTCATTCTTCCTAGTGGCCCACCTTCTGCCCCTTCATTTAGCTGTGACTCAGCAGAGAATCAGCACTGAGAAGCACAGAGCCCCCAGGACACAGTCACCCCCCCAGAGTCCAACCTCAAGAATACCTGATCTGGGGGGCACTCCAGATGTTGACTGTGATATCAATGTTTTTATGTGATTGCTTCAACTAAGGTAGAAATTCAGACAGGACACCTGCGCCGCCAGCAACACAGATGACAATCCTTTCAAGAGGTGCCCAGCGTAGGAATGTGGGCCATCTCAAGAATTATATTAGCAAATATCTCCAGAACCGAACACTCCTTTCAGAAAATATAATGAAGGACTCTAAAATTTTGGTTTTTTAAAAATGTATTTTAGTACAGGGTCTGCAGGGCAGTTTAGTCCACTGAGCTATCTGGCCAGCCCTGAAAGTTTTACGTAGCCACTTCAAACCTTGAATGGGGACCTCTTTATCTTTCCTAATGGCCATGGAACACAGCTAACCAGGCACCACCACCAGAAGTTCCACCACAATCATCGGTTGAGTCTACAGAACTGTGAACTGCCTGAAAGGACTTAAACACAGCCCTAAGGCCAACACTGAGAAGGGCCAGATGGAAAAGGAGGCCTAAGGAAAGATGGCCGGATCAGAAGCCCACATATGACTTGTATGCTGGGTGAAACAGAGAGAGAGAGAGAGAGAGAGAGAGAGAGAGAGAGAGAGAGGTTCCCTTCCCATCTGTTCCGGAGGACCAAGCTCATCAGTTGTGTCACCATGAGGCGGCCAGGCCTCCCACTGGTCTCTTGAGGCTGGTACCCAGAATTCTCTATTCCAGCTCACCTACTCCAGTTCTCCCCGCACCGTCAGTCTACCCTGAGACTCGATGTCTAGGAATATGTGGTCCTGAAAGCAAAGTCCATCAAAATCTCGAGTAAAAGGGACCTGGGAGGGAGCAGGCAGCAGGAAAGCCATACTGCACCGAGGATGCTGCAGTCAGACTCTGGCGCAAGGGGTTTCCTGCACGCTGAGGGTGCAGGCTCCCTGCAGACCATGTATCAGCGGCATGCAGGGCCTCTGTCAGAGACTAAGGATGTGAGCATTTTAATTGCCTTTCATTGAACTTTTACCTAGGCATAGAGCTCCAGTTTGTAGATGAGTCACTGAGCAAGAAAAATCAGCTTTTTCAGTCTCTCAGTTCGAAAGCATATCTAAAGGGTTTTGACACAGGCAAAACAAAAGTTGTACTACAGTAACCACAAACTTCTGTTTTTATGGAAAATTATGTGTTTAGGAAAAGAAGACTTAATAGGCATGGTTCTAATTTTAATGATGACTTAGTTCCTTCAGAGTATTAGTCTTCCGTGCAAGGCACCGGCAGAGCCATGTCTAGCCCTCGAGAGGCCCTGCCCGGAGATGTGCTCCGGGGCACGGGGCCACCTTCCACGCTGCCACTTTGCAGCTCCGTCCTCAGCACGTGCGCAGGAGGCACCAAGAACCTGGCACTCGGTACAGCTGTGCAGCTTGTGCCTCCTGCCGTGAAGCCCGGCTGAGGACCACCTGAGGACCACCTGGAGGCTGAAACTGGCCTGTACTGGGAGCATGACCAGAGTCCAGCTGGAAGAAGGGCTCACTTTCTTTCTTTCTTTCTTTCTTTCTTTCTTTCTTTCTTTCTTTCTTTCTTTCTTTCTTTCTTTCTTTTCTTCTTTTTTCATTGGCCCACAGGAGCTGCAGAAGCTAGCTGTAAGCTGCCAGGTCAGGTCATCATTAAATTCATTTTTGAATGCAGTGAAATCAAGGAAGCTTAAAAAGCAGGGCAATTCATTGCCAAAATTTTCCTTTGGGAAAAGGATGATAAGCAATCCTGTAAGAGATTCAGAGTTTGAAAGGCTTTGCCTAAGGACTCGATGTGCAGCACTTGGAGTGTTTTTTCATCACAGATGGCATTGAATTACTATCACCTGCTATGTAAGAATAGTAGCTTTAACTTTGTGGTTAGCTCTGAAAACTGTGTATGCCTGGATCAACGTCCGCAGTGCCCTCCCCCCAGCTTCTCCAGAGAAAAGGCTTCCAGGTGGCTGGCTATCACTTCTGCCCTTTGTTATGTGGAGTTTTGAGTAGCAGCAAGATTCCTCAGACAGCCAGTGAGACAAAGTGGAAACTCTCCTCACCAGCCCCTACACTTCCAGGAGCGGGCTGGGACACACAGCAGGGACTCTGAGTGAGAATGGTTGGTAGATCTTCAGCTGCCACTCACAGAATTTTGGGCAGAGGTTGAGCAGCTTCTACCTTAGAACTCCAAGTAAAACCCTGTCTCTGATGTTCTAAGCTATAAAGAAAACAGTCCAGGTGGTTCAAGATTTCTTTGAAGTAACTCCACGGAGGGAATAAGTAATTGGTGTCAGGGAAATAGCCAGTAGTTAATCATCCTTAGAGTCTGGGGCCAATAAAGAGATACTGCAAGACCAGCTTTTCACCGTAGAGATGTAGCAAGCCAGGAGGAAGGAAATGCAACTGCTCCAGCTAAACTAACTACCTGAGACAATAAGTTGAAGTTATTGAACTATGCTCTGTTGAACATAGTGACTTGGAATACTCTTCAACAGTGAAGCCCCCCCCCACACACACACACAGCACAAATAACTTTTTCTAAATACAACACAAAAATTGTAAATGAAAGCTTTCATACATTGGAGAAAAATGTTAATATTCATCTCTACATTAGAAGTATTGTAAATAATACTAAGCATGCAATACTCACAACACCATGGCAGACAAAGGACTGCTATCTCTGATACATAAAATAGTACTCTTACATTAACAGGCAAAAGAGGGATGTTTTAAAGGAAACACAAGCAAAAGCTACTAAGAGACAAACTCAAATGGAAAATAACTGTGAGAGCTCGTGTCCAACCTGCCCAGCATCACACAGAGCTCTGCTTGTGGCTAGCACACTGACAGAGGCCGGGCACCCACACAGGTGAGTTCCTTGAGGCAGCCCAGTTATGAGTAAGCAGGTCTGGTGCTATAGCATGGATTTCTGCATAGCAGTCAGAAGGGTAAATATGAGAGGGAGCCCAGCCCCACAAAACATGAAATAGTCGGGGGCACCGAGTGCAGCTTCAGGGCAAGGCGCACATGCAGCAGCCCCTCTCCTGTCCTGAACCCTGAGACACAGCCCAGCCCAGCAAGGTGAGCACCGTTCTCTGGTCTAGGGGAGTCCTGCTCACTCGTGGCACATATGTGTCGTAGGGCTCCTTTGTAAAACATCCCCACAGAGTATGAAGGTTTTAGAGCCAAGGTCAGGGAGCAAAGAAGCATCTGTTTATTCTTAACATTAAAAATTATTTTAAAAGAAACATATCTAAAACTGCACTTCTCATGAGAGAAAGAAACTAAAAAAGTATTTTAAAAGAAACATTTAAAACTCTTTGCACTTCTCATGAGAGAAATAAACTCTAAATATTTATAATTTAATATAAAGGATGACTCATCACATTGACCAGTTTAGCTCTGGCATCTCAGACCAGCTCTTTTGAAAATGGCTTGCCCCCACCCACCATTACCAGCAACCCTTTATCTTGTGGGTGAAGGAGGTTTTTTTTTCCCTGTGAGGATCTTTAGGCAGTTTCAGAAATGCTTGCAAAGCAATTGAACAGTGTCCAGAACCTGGTTTTCATTTCTAGCTCTGCTCAAGAGCATATCTTGGATATTCACTATGCTTCAGCAAAAGACTCCATGCAAGGTGAGGGCACAGAAGGTTCCTGTCCATGTTCTGTGTTCTGGGATGTCGCATCTTGAAGGGTTACCAGCTCTGTCCAACTCTGGTAAATGTCAGACTTGACTTCCACCAAGCGGTGGAAGGTGTCCCCTGGGATCCCTAGATCATGCTTTGGAGCAGTAAAGAGGCTTACAGCTACGCTGCCTCTTCCACATCCTCTTCAGGTCCAAGTAAAGTTCAGAGGAGGGAAAGGGCCTGGTATTTCCTCCCTAGAGGGTGAGAAAGATTAGGGCTGCTCACCAAGGCCTTTCCCAAATCTTTGGTCATCCAGGGGCATAAAAAATGTGATAATACATGTAAATACCTTCAAACGATCTATCTTATCCAGGAACTCTTAACTTTGGAATTTATCCTAATAAAAATAATTAAGAGCAGCTCAAAATTTTATGCTTCTTTCAGAATTATTTATAGCACCATAACCAAAGTAAGAACTAAGTCACTAAACAACAACCTAAAATTTACTTACTAAAAGATTAGTAGGTATTCATTACTATTTTGTTTTTCCAAAATTTCTCTGAAGCTGAAAAATGTGCTGAGCACATTTTAAATGAAAATTAGTTTGCAATACTGAATGCTGATCATTTCCAGACAGTAGAAGATGTATATAGTGATGAAAAACTCTAAAATTATATTCATTAAAATGTTGGTTGTCATTTTCCTTGCTAGTGGAACTATGAATATTTTGACTTAGACTTGGATATTGTCTATGCTTTCTAAATTTCTTGTGGGGATACTTAGGAAAAGTGTTTTAAGTATTACTTAATTATGAACTACAGAAATGATTAAGATTTTTCTCTTCCTGACCTTAAGTTAGAAGGAAGTAATTAAAGCTTTGCTGTCTCACTCCCCCGAAACACTTTTACTTTCTCAGAAGAAAATTACGGTCTGACTCTAGCGGTTCCTGTTATTTTTATTTGGGAAAGATAAAAGAGTAAAATCACATCCCAGCAGTATAGGAAACTATCCATATTTTAGTGTTTAAGTAAGTTATTCCCAGGTGTGCCTTTTGCACAGCCCGATCCTGCTATTTCCCCTGAATACTTCTGCTGTTTTATTTTTCTCAAAGGATTATCAAAATCTGTGAACCATCTTGTGCCTCACCCTCTCTTTAATCTTTCCTGTGTAATCTGTGGAGTGTTCCCCTTGGAACCTCCTTCCAAATGATACAGTTACCCTGAATAGCTATTTTTGAACACATAAGCATGGTTTTTAAATTAAATATTTTAACACTGAGACATCCATTGCTGGTCCATGCAGGAAAGTCAGAAAATATAATGAACCAAAGAAAACCTAGGTCTTATGGGCTCATGACTCCTACAGCCTCACTCCAGTACCCTGGTATTTGCTTCATTGGGTTTTGAACAGATTCTTCACATACACACCAGAGATATGCAAACTCATATTTTTACAGAAATAAAATTAAACAATAGGCAGGTAGCTTGCTAGCTAGGTTTCTTTGGTTTAGTGATTTAGTCATTTCACGTAATAGTGACAAATGAAGTGTACCTACATTATCATTTTAAAGTATAAAATTCAATTGGATGCTTATCATTTTAAATTAATCCACTAATGGTAAAAGTCTAAATTATTTCTAGTTATAAAGAACACCTCAATGCGCATCCTTGGAGTTAAATTAGAGTAAGTCATCTAGCTTGAGTCACTCATATGTATTGCAGCTACAGTCCTAGTGCTATTATACAGTTAGCAAAGCATATTGAGAAGTCCTGGTGATAGTATGCAGTTAGTAAAACACATTGAGATTTCTGTCATGTACATGTTATTCACATTTTAGGTAAGCATTTCTTACATTAGGAAGTATATGACTGTCCTTTAAAGGAAACATTTCTTTTTTTATAAAGGATTTTTGGAGGTGCTGGTTTTTGCAGGGTCTCACTACACAGCTTGGACTCATAATGATCCTCTTGATTTCTGCCTCCCTAGAACTGGTATTATAGATGTGTGCCATTACGTCTGGATTCTGTGGCCAACTCAGTGTGCCCGGGGGTGGGACCTGCATGGCATGTGGTACTAGGGATCGAACCCTGGCCCCTGCGCTTACCTAAGCAAGTGCTTAGTCTGCTGAGCTATACTGCCGGCCCTTAAAGGAAAGATTTCTGCAGACTTCAACTTCAATCTAAAATATTTTTATCAAATGCTTCCTTAATACATGCCAATATCATTAGGCATGAATATCTGACACTGCAGCTCTCTAGGCTATAAAATCAAAACAAATTTACAAAATGGTAAAATTTGAGAACCAATATAATTCAAATAAATAGTCCTCTTCTGTGCTAAGTACGTTGCAGAAACTCATAGGCTGCTTGAAGAGCGGAGGAGGAGACACCGCTCTCCTATCTGGCCGGCCAGCAGACCACCCAGAAGGCGGGTGGCCTGGGTCACTTCTGTCTTCCATGCACTTTCTCGGTTCTGGAACTCACGCCCCTATTCCTGCAGGCCACTAACTTGGCTTAGGCTTTGTCTGCCAGCAGGCATCACAGAAGTCCCCACAAGAGGGTGGCACGCCTCTGCTTGGGTGAGGGCACCCACTCAAAAAAACACATAAGCATGGTTTTTAAATTAAATTTAATTCATGGATGTGGTGCTGGACTGCCCGGCCAGTGCTTGGCTCTAGAGAGATCACAGCACCCGGACACGATTAGTGTCTGTGAGACCAGCAGCTGAGCAGCAACATCAAAAGCGCCACATGCTCTAGTGATAAAAACAAAGAAATCGGGTATCATTGACTCAGGGCAGATTTCTTCAACCTTCCTGGATGGAGGAGAAATGCTCCCCCACAGAAGAAGAAATGTGGCAGACTGCTGGGAGAGTGCTCAGGAAGTGGGGTCACTGGCCATCCAGGGTGGGCAAGGCATGACCAGAAGTGCATTGCTGCCCACTGAAGGGCTTGTGAAAACCCAAAGGGCAGGATCTCCTGGTGGCTTCCGGGCAGTTCTACATGACAAACAGATTGTCATGAACTTAGGGTGTAATCTGAGTTCTGGCTCCTACTTGCTGCACTTTGGAATAAGTTTACTTACATTTCCCTGGTCTCATTCTTTTCCTTTGAAACTACAAATGATACCAATATGCTTAAATTTGTGCATGGCAGCTCAATAAGGTTTGGGATGAAAGCAGCATGGCCCCATAACTTCAGTGGCTCACCACAGTAACTCAGCCTAGTGACAGGCGGACCACTCTGCAGTCATTCAGGGACAGCCTGAGGCTCTGCTATCTGTCTGCTGCATGCATTCCAAATTCTCACTGGGGTGCATGAGTCACTCCTCCCTATGCCACCTTTTTCACTCTTTTAGAGCTTATACTTCAACACGTTCACCGAGTCTGGAGAGGCTGAGCTGCCTCATGGCTCGGGAAATCCTCACAGAGGAGGTGACAGGAGACACTTTTCTCTCTCCCTCTGCTCAAGCATCACTTGTGAAGAAAGCAGCACCCTTGCTCTCCCAGGGCCCTTTCCCTCCCTCTCCCTGCTCACTTTCTCCAGGGGGAGTCAGCACCCCTAAAATTCTGTGTGTGTCCATCTGTTCCATGTCTGTCTCCCCAGTGCCTTTCCTGACAGGAGGAGCTTTATTTCCTTCCATCTCACACCTCCAGGACCACAGCTGTGTTTTCCTAAAGCAAACGTTCCACATTTGTTAGCGGAATTGTTATCATTTATGAAGTATGCATGGCTTTGGCACCTTTGGTGAGACTAGGTTCTCCTGCCTTGATGCAGAGACGCAGAAAACATCAATCTCCCACATGCACACTAGAAGATGAATTAGCTCCAGTAACTAGCAACCCAGGCCATGCTTATGACTGTGATAACAGCTCTAAGGAATGGAGAAAGTGTGACACAAGCTCACAACGGAGCCACTGAGATCAAGTGAAATCAACACAGCTTATTACCACATGCAAGACAGAAGATCTCTCTGTTTAAATCATGCTCGGGACTACCACAAACAATTAAAGAGAAGAAAACTGTTTAAAATAAACAACCTTCATGGCAGCTTTGTATCTTCTATTTGTTTTTGTAGGTGCCTGTATTTGTCAAGATAGTCGTTTTAACAAATGGCCCCATAACTTCAGTGGCTCACCACAGTAACTCAGTCTAGTGACAGGTGGACCACTCTGCAGTCATTCAGGGACAGCCTGAGGCTCTGTTATCTGTCTGCTGCTGTGTTCAGTCAGGAGGGGAGCAAAGAAAGCATGCAAGCCACGCTTCAGAGGGCCAGAGCCAGTCAGCGGCCTATACCTCAGCTCCGCCTCAAGTGCTGGGCCCAGGTGTGCGCTGCCACAAGGGACCCTGGAACCTGCAGTGCAGCTGTGTGACTGAGACAGAATCAGGGCGTGAGCAAGTCCTGCAGTCTCCACTGCAGCTTCCAATGGCAGGAAGTTGCAGTATTGCATAATATTGATGGGGTCTATAGCCCTGAAGGGGCCTTGCCACAGCTGGAATAGTGCCACAAAGCCAATAATTAATTTCCATGAGTTAAAGAAAATGCAATTAACTTGCTCTGCTTTAGCCTTTGAATACAGTGAGGAAAGAGGGCTGCCATGCTGTCTATTACAAATTTGTTTTCAAATGAGGTTGGAAGGTCTGGCAATGACAATCCCCAAATGCTTGCAAGCCGCACACTTTCTGAACTCTTGTTTATCTGATGTTTTTCTATTGCTTTCATGTGTGAAAGACTAATTGGCTATGCGTAGAATGTTCCTATCGCAAAACTTCTCCTTCAAAAACTACACCAGCAAAGTTAAAAGCCAGATCGATTACTTGTTCCTTCACGCTGTCTTATATTTTTACCCAAATAATGTGCACATTCTTTTGTATTAATTCTGCCAAGAATTCACTGAGGCTTTCCAGTTTCATAAGTAAACATGTTTAGCTCCATAAAAATTTTAAAAATCATACATTTTCTTCTGTTCCAGGTACTTTGATTTCTTATCCAGGAAGATCCAAAATCCTTATGCACATTACATTTCTACTTTCTGTCCTCCATATCTTTTAGATTCTCCTTCATCACCTTCATCTCTTTTTTTTTTTTTTCCTTTTGATTTATATTCTTGGAAAAGTCTGAGACTGACTGAGTTAATCTGTTTTCATGGAACTATGAAGAATAAAGTCATGAAGGGAACCTGCAGTGCAGTGCACTGCTCTGAAGGGCTTTTGAGGTTGAACTCAGCACTCCCTGAAGTACAGGTCAGCAGGAATTCAAGAAGAGGGTCTGCGGGTCACAGAGTCTGGAGGATAAATTCCTTTGCCTCCCTGGTTTCTTT
>PVKA01026464.1:0-31709 GCA_004027165.1 Ctenomys sociabilis | reverse complement strand
GAGACAGAGACAGAGACAGAGACAGAGACAGAGAGAAAGGAGAGAGAGAAAGAGTGCTCAGGGATTGAAATCAGGGCCTTTGCCCGGGCTACAGCCCCAGCTCCTTAATTTTTTTTTTTTTTAATGTTTAGACAGTGTTGCTGAATTGCTAATTTGCCCAGGTTGAGCTCCAACTTTTAACACTCCTGCTTCAGATTCTCTGAGTGCTTATATTATGCCATGCCCACGAAGAGTTCCTGTAGTAATGTAAAAAAAAAAAAAAAAAACCCTATAAATTTAGTTTCAATTTGAAGTGCTAGGATCCCCCGTAGCACGTAGTGATCTTATAGTGGTTGGTACTCTGTGTTGTGAAGTTTCATTAAGTTTCTCTGTTATGTGGTCATTCTAAGAAAACATTCCATGGATATCTGAAATCAGTCCTAGAACTTTGGAAATGGGTCTGGGTCAAAACTTTTGCCTCAGGAGTCATTTATTTCCTTGCTACAACTCCAACTGCCTAGAGGGCAAAAATTCAAGCTCCGGGAGCCATGTAGAAACGCAGTCGCAGACTGTTCTGCAGGCTTACGGAATTGGAATCCGCATGTTAACTAAAGAGTGTTACATACTTAGTAAACCTGCATTTTGTGAAAATGGGAAGATCAAGAAATTAAAGAAAATGCTACGAATGTGACAATTGAAAGGAAACTAATAAGCCAAATAAATAGTAGCCGGAGTGTAGGGCACAGGAGAGTTTTCAAAGAAGAGTTAATAGTATACTTCTGGAAGTTGAAAAACTTTACTTCCAGTTGATGCTACAAAAATTAACTATTACTTTACTGTTTAGTTAACCAATTTTAAGAGTAAAAAGCATCTTTCTCTACTTAACTTCATTTTCTTTCTTTCTTTCTTTCTTTCTTTCTTTCTTTCTTTCTTTCTTTCTTTTTTTTTTTTTTTTTTTTTTGCAGAACCAGACATTAAACTCAGACCCTGCACTTGCCAGGGAAGCGCTTATTTTACTGAGCCATCTCCCCAGCCCCACTTAATTATTTTTATGGAGAAAAAAAATCAAAAGAAAATATGGCCCAATAACTTTTTATATCTGTACAATTCTAAAATTTCTCTTTAAAAACTGATTTTTTTAATGTGTCCACTTAAATATGTCTGTGAGGACAATTTTCATACACCAAAGGACAGACTCAGTATTAAAACCTACATTACTTCTCCTCATCATTCAGCTGGTCCAGTTTTAATGTTATCTTTTCAGTTTTGAGATCTTCAGTTAATGGCTTTAAGCTTAGTTGTTTCTTAGCTGCAAGACACACACTGAAGTCTGAGAAGCATTATTCTACAGAGAAGCAATAGCTAGAGACAAGGCATAGATAACGTAATGGCAACACACAAAATTGAAAATGCAAATGTTTCGTTGGGCAGTGATTCGGTGTACACCAATGTAACTGAGTTTCTTAAGTACCAGATGGTGGCCTAGGAGACAAATGCGTAACAGAGAATTGAGCTCAATAAAGTGAGAAATTAGACATGAAAAACTTTACAGGAAAAGATCAAGAACAAAAGTCTTGTTATGGCTTAGGTTTAAAATCTTCCCCAAGAGTCTCATATATTCAGAGCTATGATTTCAGAAGGTGACTGGATTGCGGGGTTGCTACACTCATCCGTGGATTAAACCATTGGGGATTTTACAGAAGAATGTGCTGCCAGAAGGCAGGTCCTGGTTGGTGGCAGTCCACTGAAAGTGGGACCAGAATGCGTGTGTCCTTGTCTCTGGCTCCTTCCTTCTTTCCTGCTTCCTGGTTCCCACAGAGTGAGCAGCTTCCCTCCTCTGAGCTCTCCCACTGTCTCTTTTCTGCTGTGAAGCCAGCTGACCATGGACTGACCCTCCCACAGTGCTGAGCCAACCCAAAGGGCTCAACCTTTAGGCTGTGGGAGCCAGCAGCAGGACAGCCAACTAATAAGAGACTGCTCTGGTGTGGCGTAGAAAAGAGAGCACTTGTGCTACATTTAACACAAATAAGTGCCATATGAAAGTGTTAGAAAAATACGAAAATGATTTCTAAGCAATTTATAGACCTTTAATAAACTGCAAAGTAATGAAAACTAAAGCAATTTTGAAAGCTTAAGAAGTTGGAAACATGAACAGGAAAAAGTAAGCTATTAAGAGTGAAATAAATTTGGGTTAAAAATATTTTTCTCCTCATTTGGGCCAATTTAAAAAGCTTGCTTTTTGCCACAGATATAGTGAGGACAAATGTTTGTATTCTTCACTTAAGACCCATTTCAAAAGAAAGTGTACATGAAGTGTGTCCACTCTCCAATGTGAGCTCAGGAAAAAGTCTGAATCTTTGGAAGACATGTTCAGACTCCATGCAGGTAGGAATAAAAACATGCTCAAACATAAGGCCCATTAGTACATACAAATAAACTAAAATAAAGCACAAAGGGGTATTATTTTCTTGAAAACTTAATTTATTGAAGAATTTTAAAATAGAAAGTCCAAAGACAAAGCATAAAGCAAAAACTTTTCCAATTAATTACTTTCATAGGATAAAGAAAGTCTTATCCAAAAAACATGGAATGGTTTTTGTAAATCAGAGGCTTTAGTGAGTTCAAGAAACTAGACATTCAGTGGCTTAAATGACACCAGTTGGAGTTTGTATAGCAAGCCAAGAGGATTTAGACTCCAAAGATTTTGTAACAGGCTATTCCTAAAAGCAAGTTTCAGCTGTGTTAATTTAATATCCCCTTTTGCTATTGTTGTTTATCATAATCTACTAATTAGTTGAAACTACTTTTTAAAAGTCTGCATAAACACAGGAGGATAAATTTTATTTACCCTGCTTCTAATTATAATTATTTATAGTTCTGGTAGATTTATTTGGGTGTTATCATGTGTACAGTATTTCTAGTGCTTTTACATAAGGGCTACTAACTTTTCTCAAGCAAGAAAAAGACTTTAAATGTCAACTCATTATTAACTATGCTAACTGGAGAGAAAGGCCATAAATAAGTGGGATCAACAAGAAATAGAAATGCTTCTTCCCACTCATGACTGTTTAATTCTTCCCAAGTTATATTCTAACAGTTCCAGTATCTGTTACACTGCTTTGATTCCCCCACTCAGGATTAAAAGAAAGAAAATGTCACGACATGCTATTATTTAATCTTTTTTTTTTTTTTTTTTTTTTGTCTTTTTGAGACAGGGTCTCACTATGCAGTTCAGGCTGGCCTTAAGCTCACTTTGTAGCTCAGGCTGGTCTCGAACTCACAACAATCCTCCTGCCTCAGCCTCCCGAGTGCTGGGATTACAGGCATGCGCCACCATGCCAGGCTTAATCTTTCAAAACTGTATTTAAAGTGGAATAATCAGCCTCCAATACCATAATCTGACATGCTTAACATCATCTACTTAATGGGGAGGGCAGGGCCAGGTTGGGTCTGCAGGAAAAACGGTGAGATGCACATGTGGCCTGAGTAGGATGGGCCTGAGCATGAAACGCCTGCGCTAAAGACCCTTCCCCTTAGTAATCTGTTCTCATGTTCTCTATTTTCATTATCTCCTGTAACAAAACCTGCCAATCTAAGTTAGTTACCAGATAGATTCTTTCATGAAAAAGTCAGTAGGACCAACTGAAATTGAAGGAAATACTTGAAGGAGGAAATAATATCTAAATACTGTATAATTTACCAGGTTGCTAAACCTGCTGAAACAAATAGTCTTAAAGATTTATTCAGCAAACTGAGAAACCAGTAATGTCCAATTCTACTTTGCTATAAGACTATGAAATTTCCTTAATACATTCCTTTCTCTCTGCTTCCCTCTTTTGCTTCTTTCCTTTTTAATAAGAGAAATTTTTAAAAAGCAACCAATAAATGTTTATTTTCTCAGCATTGGCATCTTGGACTTAGTCACAAGACACCAGAATTATTCCAAGAAAATACTTACTTTCAATACTCTGTTATCCAAGAAAAATAAGTCACAGGCTTACTAGTGGATGAAATAAGGAATATTTCAAATTATTTGAAACATCTCACAATTATTTTTTCAAAAATTGGGTTTTAGAAATATCTTTATATGCTTTTTCTTTTCCTGTTTTAGTTTAGATTTCCTAATCAAAGTGATACGAAAAGTATGTTAGAGATGTAAACACTTTAAGAGGTCCTTCCATGTTTAATTTAGATAAAAATAAATAAAGCACTACAAAAATATATACATATCCAAAACATACCTGGAAAAAGTGGTCAACTACCTTAGTTTAAGGAAAATACAAGTTAAAGCTCCCAGGATAAACTATATTATAATAGATAAAATGAAAAACACTGTGAATTCAATATTTTTGTGAGGATCTGGAGCAACCCTATACATTGCTTGGGGTTCATGGATAGAAAAATCAGATAAAAATAATAAATATACTATCTGTGTAATTTAGCAATTCCAAGTCTAGATCTTTATCTAAGAGAAATTAAAATGTATTTTCACAAAAAAATTTAGAAAAATTTATATTTATAAAAAGATCACCACAGCCCATGTGTTTACAACAAGCAAATGAATGAATGAAATAGAATATTCAAATATGGAATTCTGCTCAGGAACAAGATAGTTGTAAAGTCATAAATAGCTTTCAAAAACATGCTGGGTGAAAGAAAAATAGGTAAAGCAACTCCATTTATCTGATTCCATTTAAATGGAGCCCTACAGTAGGTAAAACTAGTCAGTAATAATAACAATTCATTGGCTGCTTCTAAAGAAAAGTATCTACTTTCTGGAGTGAAAAACGTGTTCTATTTCTTGTTATAAAATACATGACTTTAAACATTTATCACAACACATTAAGCTGTATATACATAAAGTCTGTGCATTTTATTATGTTTGAATTTTGCCTCAATTTTTGTTTAAAAGGGAGATTAAGAAAACTTTACAAATTCAAGTCATTTTGGGCATTTCTTTTAAATATATTTAAATTAAAATATCCCAGTTAAAGCTTGAAACTTTGAATGTTTCTCCATTTGCATGTTTCTGAATTTTGAAGCTGGCTAACATAAATCTTTTATGATCAGTGAATTACTGTACCATTTTATAAGTGCTCAGTATAGTGCCAGGTACACAGTGCCAAATGTTTGTGTTGGGCAGGTTGAATGAACAGCAGAAATGTTAAAATACACTTCACTTTCCACATTTGTTCTGCCAAAGAAGATGATGGCTTCATCTCTAGCTCTGCTTCCTCTGTGTAATTCTGCCTTTTGTGCCTCTCTCCAGCTGTCTAACCTAGTAATTCTCAAACTGCAGTGAGCCTCAGAAGTCACCTGGAAGACCCCTGAATGCACAAAGGCCAGGCTCCAGCCTCAGAGGTTCTCAAGTCAAAGGGGGCTCAAGTCAAAAGGGGACCTGAGATTTACCGTGTGACAACATTCCAAGCAAAGGCAAATGTGAAGTTCCTTGGTTTGAAGGACTACTTCTATTTCTAGCACTTCTTCAATGGAAAGATCCAAGATCTTTTCTTTTCCAAGTAATTTTTCATCTCTTCACAGATTTTCCTAATTGCATTCCACCCACTCTTCTAATCTATGCTACCCTTTAACCAATACTATTCATTTGCTATTGGCTCCTTCCCTCTTGTACTTTCCTGCTAGGGCTGAAGAATACACCTAAGTGTTTCTTACTCAAGCACATTGTAACTGGCAAGAATAGATCCCTGATTCATATTATGCATGCTTCTCCCAATTCCAGGACAACTAACTAATAGGTAATAAGTGAATGCTGAGGTCGGTGAGATAGCTTAGGCAAGCTTAGGCAAGTGCAGGTATGGCAGTACATCCCTGGCACCACATGCTGCACCAGTCCTGCCCCCAGGGTGGGCTGAGCTGGCCACACACAAAAAAGTAAATGCTCATTTTATATGTATAAAATAAATCATGTGCAAGCATCACTGAAAGACAGTGCTAGTTTTCAGAGCAAAGACAAAATGTGTTATTATGACAAATTACCTGTCATTGGGACAGTGACTTGGCAATGTCCAGTCATGGTGTGGATTGATGAGAAAGCCCCAGGACAAGAAGACTGAACTTGGTGTCAGAGTGCCAACCACCAGCTGCAGAGGTTTACGAGGTCGGCTTTTACCTATGAAGGCAATATACCAGTTAGTTCTGGAGGCATTTAGTATATTTTTTATAAAATATATAATTATGATTAGGTAGGACAATAAAAGGATGAAAACATCAACTTCCTTTTGATATGTGTAAAAATACCACAATTCTTGCTCATGAATTTGAAGATGAATCAAAAAAATATTTTATTGGATCTACAAATGCAAGCATTTGCGTATGTGTACATTAATGCATATAAGCCATATCTGAGTAAACCCAGTTTTTGTTTTTAGTTTTGTTTTTATGGTAACATTCCTTTTTAAGATCAATTTAGAAATATGAAATCTCCTGATATCCTATTGTAATAAACACATTATTTAGAATAAACACCTAAATGGAATATGTACACATATTTTTAATAATCCTGGAAAAGTAGAAATAACACAGGAAATATCACCCTCCTGATGGGACCAATTGGCTTTAGGCAATGTCATTGCTGCTGAAATCCTAAAATTTATTCGGAACCCTAAAAGTCCTAAGAGAGGAAAAAAATTCTTGGAAACAAAGGCAAGGCAGGGGGTCATCATAATCTCTGACTTAAATTACACAATAAAGCTGCTCTGAGAAAAATGAAATGGTACTGACAAAAAAAGAGACAGGAAGATTAAATGAAACAGAATAGAAGAAAGAACTCCGGACATACTCCAGCACATGATCTTTGGTAAAGGTGCCAAACACAATCACTGGAAAAAGAGATGGCTGCCTTAATGAATGGCGCTGGAAGAACTGCTTCTGCACATGCCAAAGATTAAAACTGGACACATATCTCTCACCATGAACTAAACTAAATTTAAATAGAGTCAAAGTTCTAAATATCAAAATAGGAACATCAAATCTGCTAGAAGAGAGAATAGGTAAAAATCTTGAAGATATTGGTACAAATAGTTTGAAAAAACACTGCAGAGATTTTCATAGGCTTGTTTCTATCTCTAAGTTGATTTTCATCATTATAATGTAAAACTTTTACATTTCAAGTAAAAAATAGGGACCAGAAAAGTCTTACAGGTGCCTAAAATCACAATGAAAGCAAAATAAAAATCAAATTTGGGTCTCTTCAATTGTTATCTAGTTCATTTGCTACATTACTGGCTGAACTCACAGTATAGGAAGATAACATTACTTAGAAATAAAAGATATATGTTCCTGTCTTTCCCTCATGGAACTAAAACTATAGTTTTCCATGAAGCTTTATCTTTATATTGAAATTATGAAATAATTAGAATTTATGTAGCAGATGCAAATATACAATGAATGAACTTTACCCCTTAGTCAATGCATCATTTCCAAACACAAATTAAAAAAAAAAAAACTTTATCCATTGTCTGAAAGGAAAGGTGGGGCATCACATTCTGAGCAGGATGAAGCAATTTCCTGAGCTAGTCACAAAGAAGTGAAAAGTTGTCTCACTGCAGTGTCATGGAGGCCTCGAAATGAAATGCATTTATAGCGTTGCAGTAAGGAGTACAGCTTTCTTGTCTTTGTCTACCTGTTCTTCAGCTGTATTGTGGTATTTGTATCACAGAATAGTTTGACAAAAATTTACATGAAAAAAGATTCTAAGAAACCAAACTCATGCTTCGTGACTTTTCTGTTCATTATATTGTAATAAATACAGTCTTGAAACATTGGGAACACAATTATTTTAGTGTATGTTGAAAGCTCTCTGGAAAACTCTCACTAATAAATTGTAAGAAATTATTGAAAGACACATTTGTACTAATAGTGTTTGGACAGGATATCA
Organism: Ctenomys sociabilis; assembly: GCA_004027165.1. Classification (NCBI taxonomy): domain Eukaryota; kingdom Metazoa; phylum Chordata; class Mammalia; order Rodentia; family Ctenomyidae; genus Ctenomys; species Ctenomys sociabilis. The sequence continues at coordinate 23,833 of PVKA01026464.1, read as the reverse complement.
TGCCTGCATCTTGTACTATGAATGACTGCTATGAAGACAACAGTATGCAACGTATTAATTACTGAAACTGTCCTACTAATCAGTTTTGAAAGTGACTCATTGCTATTTGTTTCTCAATAAAATTAATAAAAAAGAGAAATTATTGAAATTTGGCATCAACTTTGTGAAAAGAAAAGGGATTTTGTATTTCTCAATACTCTTAAAAGACGTATAAATTAAGGAAAGTAGGGGTGCTGATTTCTGGCAACCAGCCTTGGGCTGATGTTTGTAGGAGGATGACTAGAACTAGAAAAGGCCCTTTATTCAGTCTTATTGATCAGCCAAAGCCCCTTCCTCCATTTTATTTCCACAGAAAAATATAGCTAGGAAACAAAAACAGATCCTTCTCTATGTGGCATCCAGTGTTCCGTGAATGATGAACATTATTAGAAAATAATCAGTGGAGAATTGCGTATATGAGAAAAAGGAAATTAAAAGCAAAATTCTGGTCAGTTCTTTCTACAGAGTCGGGAATATGCCACAACAGATCGCAAAAACAGCTTTCACCCTGTTTTAGTTTAAGACAGACCTCAGCTTATTTGATGGAGCAGTCTCAGTACTTAAATGACATATCATAGGCTTTTAATGTTTATTTATTCCTATGGAAAGATTTTTATATACAATTATTTGTATGGCATCTTCTTCCCTCTTTCCAGTCGGATAGGATTGGAAAAATGGGTGCAACTATTTTCTCCGAGGCGTCTCTCCTGTTTTTTTCTTCAGGTTTCATTTGTATTATGACACGTCGGCACTTCATAGCAATTCCACGCTCTGTGGGCAGCTGGTGCATGGAGATCGCACGTCTGAATTCTTTCACCCCCTCTTTCTCCCTCCCTGCTTCTCCTTCCATCTCTGGATTCCCTTCCCGTTTGAAAAAGCTCCATCTTGGGCAAGGGAGATAGCTCAGCAGTCTAAGTGCCTGCCTGCAAGGGCAAGAACTGCAAGTCAATACCCTGCACCACCCCCAGTGCAGCTGTGCTGGCCCTGGAACCAGGGGTGGTGGCTCATGCCTGCAATCCCAGCGCTGGGGAGGTTGAGGCAGGAGGATCACCCCAAGTCTGAAGAACTGCACAGTGAGATCCTGTATCAAATAATAAATAAATAAATAGCTTTTAAAAAGAAAGAAATTATTTTGCTGAATTCATGCAACTACGCTATTTAAAAGGCAATGGGATACCCATCTCTGACAAAACTAAACAAGAAAATGGGGATATAAATGAAGGATCATTTTGTATTTGTATGTACAGAATAGGATAGATATATAGCTACTTTCTCTTAATTCAATGAGAAGAAAAATTTGTACTAATAGTGTTTGTGGACAGGATGTCATGTCTGCATCTTGTACTGTGAATAACTGCTAAGAAGACAACAATATGCAATGTGTTAATTATTGAAACTGTCCTGCTAACCTGTTTTGAAACTGTCTCATTGCTATTTGTTTCTCAATAAAATTAACAATAAGTAAATAAAGGTACAATTCCAAATTTTCAAAAAAGAAAAAGCCCTGTCTCCCTGATTCCTGTTACCTGTTATTTATTTTACTCTTTATTTACATTAAGAGAAACTACGAAATATTTAACCTTGAATATCTGATACAATTCACTTAACATTTTTCTACAAATAACTATAGTTTATCCTTCTTTATGTACAGTGGTACTCTGTTGTGTGTTAATGCAATATTTCCTCAAATATTGAGATGTTTAGAAGGAAAAGAGAAGGAATAAATACAAAAATAAGTTTCAATCAATTTAACACTTATAAATGAGATATCATTTTGAAATGGAAGCAGTCTTCATGAAAAAAAGGTAGACATAAAAATTGATCCTTAAAATGCGGAGAGAACAGCAATAAAGAGCTCACACTTTACAAAATGGAAACAGTCTATCAGAAGCCAGCCCTGAGTGAGAACCAACCACAGGCCAAGAGCTGTCATTAACTCATGCAATCCATGCCACATCCCTGCCGCACAGCAGAACCAGGGGAGGCTCTCAACCACTTGCCTAAATCTCTGATGTCTGCAAGGGGTGGCACTAGCAAGGTCCCACACAATTCTACCACTCTGCTTGTGTGTCTTCTCTAGAGGCAGTGCGGACTGAGGACTAGGGTCCCTCTACTTGATGTCTTCCTAAGGTGTCGCTGCAGCATTTAGTTTCCATACATAGAAAGAAGAGGAGAAGTATGGTTTAAAGTTATTTTTTCCTCTGTGGCCCCATAATCTCCTTGAACAGAAAATTTGGGACACCACTGAGTCACAGGATGTTACAGTACAGGTTCTCTTATGTCCTGAGTCTTCACTGATTGAGGGACTGGGGCCAAAATGTTGGCTATCCTTTGTAGCTCTTCTTTTTTGGTCTGCAAACTTAAGTTGTTAACCCTCCAAAAGAGAAGTTTAATAATATTATTACCTTATAACATATGGGGCCACAGAGAAAAGTGATCAACGATGTAGAGTGTGCCTAAGGAGAGTCACATGGAGAGAAAACATTCTTTCAGGCTTCCACAGAGAGCAAATTGGTCAAGCAATGGCCGTGACTCATCCAAATGGCTGACACTGACAAAGATTTACAAACTGATGTGCAGGGTTTCAGGTAATTCCTGAGGGGTTTGACCGACCTTGTTAGATACAAAAGTTACATTTTTATTATATAGGTCTTGCTTTATCTTAGTCTTAACCATCCAGCAGAAAAGTATAAACACAAGGTATAAAAAGTAAAGCCATATTAATATGCTGAGCTGTAAAAGCCTCAACATAGCCATCCTTGTGGATAACCCACTACTATTATGGTCTAAAGTTAATTTTAAAGTATCAGTGAAAACGACTATACCTGAACATGACTTCTTTTGACTCGGAGGAGGAACAGGACGCACAACTATCAGGTACTTTGGCTCTGCATCTGGAAACAGTAATAGAATGCTTTATTAGTAAAATCACTCGAGAGCAACCACTCGAAGCAGCACGCCCAGGCCTTGACTCAGGACTTCCTGGGGCTCGTTAGCCTTTAAACCCCCAGGACTAGAGAGTGAGAGGTCCAGGAACGCACAAGCTAATGTTTCCTGAGGAGTCCATTACATTTCTAAACTGAAAATGAAATTAAGATTTTCAAATCCAAGTGGGAAGGGGTTGGAAAGAAGTCTAAACTATGCAAGACACAGATTTTATGCCACATTTTCATCAATACTTTTCTTTCTTTTTTAAATCAGGATGTGCTCACTGATAGCTTTCTCCTCCCAAAGGGGCAAGCTAATATCCCAAAACTACAGAAAGGAAGCTTCACACAACACAAGTGAACCTCATAAATCCTATGATCTAAAATTGTTCATTTTCATGGGAACATAAATTTATATAACACCTTCCCTCATTTAAAAGTATGTGTCAATAAAACATAATGGAGAATCTTTTTAAAAGAAACATAAGGGCTGGCCAAGTAAGTTCAATGGATTAAAGGGCCTGCAAGCAGGCTCAGGGGCCAGGGGTTCAATCCCCAGGCCTGGGCACACTGAGACAGCAATTGAGACTGGGTGTGGTGACACACACCTGTAATCCCAGCTCTTGGAAGGTTGTAAACAAGTAGATCATTATGAGTCCGATCTAGTAGTGAAACCCGGAAAACCCCGGAGAACCTCCCCTAACAGCAAAAATAAAATATCCAGGCATAAGTAAAACCATGTTAAAATAATGATGTGTGCTGATTCAATAAGGAGCTAATAATTTATCAAATAATTATTTTTTTAAAAATGTTGACATTTCCAAGATGAATCATGGGTTAAACATATACAAATAAACCAACTATATTTAGGACACAAAATAACACCTAGAAGCAGCTCTAATGGATTGCTAATTAGTTGATGAATATTATCTGCAATATTTCTTTGGAACCTTTGTACCTTGAATTTTATTTTACACCAAATTTTATTTGAATGCTGTAGTTAAACACATATAAATGAGATGTCACATTGAAATGTAAACGTCTACCTGCTCAGAAGGACCTCATTTATATTCTCATTTTGTTTTCCTTCCAGGTTTAAACATTTCCCTGCCATGAGTCTGAACAGAAGCCTTCTCACCCTTGGCTTTACAGAGCTGACTTCACTCTGGCATGGAGACAACCTAGCAATGCAACAAACTTTAATGATGTGTGCCCTGATCTTTTTCTGGACACAGAACCTGCCACAGTGATTACCACTGAAGAAAGTAACCCAGACATCTCTGGAACTCACTCAGGGCTTTTTCTTGTGTATCGTACAGTTGCCTCATGACCATTATACAGATAAGATCCCTTCATTCCATTCCAGAGTCCCATGTGTTTGAAAGTATACATTCCTAAAAGAGGCTCTCATAAGGAATTCTTGGTCCAAATCAAACAAACAGATCCACAACTGGGATTACAATAACCATTGCTTAATTTTATTGGGGGTGCAGAAAACAAAGTTATTACCAAAATATCATGACCTGAGTCATTTTGTATGCCAGATGCTGTTAAAAACACGATATTTATAACCCAGTGTTTCCTATGACAATTCTACCTGGAACATCACTATTACTCCAATTTGTAATGGTGTGATTGCTGCGGCAGAGTTGTTTTCACAGACACAAAAGACACAGGGCTCCCATGCTGGGCTGAATGCTTTGTTGTCACCACCTTGAAATTCTTAATACTTCCATCTTTGTATTTGTGCCTTGAAAGTGGTGTGAGTGAGATGGGGTGTTGTGAGTGGAGGCGATGAGAACAACGTGTATGTCTGTAGATGCTTTTCCTCCTTGTTCACATAGCATTCCAGGTACCCCATTATCAAAACATTCCTAAGGGCCCAGAGTATGCAGCAATTTAGCAAGACAAAAGGAGAACAAAACAAGCCAACATGTCACATCTGCAGCTGAGTAAGCAGGTGGGGGTGTTTCCTGAGAGCTCTGACGGTGTACTATATTTGAGCAGGAAACTGCTTCAAATGTGAAAAGGGAATACTGTGTGATGTAGCACAGGCGGCCAAGGATCCCTACCATGTCCCTTCTTATTCCTGTTCTTCTACTGCTTTAGCCAAGAGCATGCTTTATACTGAGCATGATAAATGGAAGGAAAAGGAAAATTTTTATAAAGGATATAATGTACGTACATCAAAAGAAGAATAAAAGGTTAGTTTTACACATCACTTCCACTGTCCTTTCTGAGAAATACATATACCTGGAGGAACTAGGAAGTACAAATTGTATAATTTTCTAGTCCCGTTTAATAAAAGCTCTCCTGCTAGCATTTAAAACTGGCACTGTGCAATATCAAGATAAAAGCTAGATTTTATGGTTGATTATTAGGTATGAAAACTTCAGATAACTGCATTCTACACCAATTTTCTTAAATTGACCCTTTAATTTCAAACTTCTAAATGAAATAGTAGTATACTTGGTAGAATTTCTGAAATTTATCATTTTAAATATTAACTTATTCCCTTAATTAATATGGCATTATTTAGCAACTAGCACTATGACAAATTGATGGGTGAGACCACAGAAGGGGAAAAGTTTAAATGTTAATATCTTTAATGATAAATTTCCCCTGCTTTTTGAAATAATTGCTCATTATTTTATTTTATACTTAGACTTGCAGCTATGGAAGTATCTTAATTAGTCTCCACACTTGCCTTTTAAATAAGCCTCTGGAATTCATTTTATAAAACAAAGGCAAGCCCTTAGTTTTCCTAAATTATTCTCATTTGTGGGAGTGTCTCTTAGAGCTAACATTTTAATTCCTTCCTTAATATGGATTAATCTGATTATGCCCCAGTAGTTTTAAAAAAACACCTGCAATTACAAAGACTATCAATAAAGAAGTCAAAGACAGTGCCATAATCTATGTTTATGTGAGCAATTAAAAGTAATTTGGCTACATTCACAATCAATTTTGATAAAGCAGAGGAGGCTGTTGCCACTAATTACAAATGGGAACAGATGCCAGAGCCTAGGTGCATGTGTTGGCTCCCATTGTTCACTAAAAACTCACTAAATAGCTACAACATGTGTATTTCAGAAGACTTTGTACTCCACTGGGAACTGAGACTGAAAGATGAGACAACTGAAAAACAAGATTTCTATTTCTATTCTGCACTGTGAAACTCTTTATGGATTTATACCAGCCTAGAAATATATACATTACAGTCTTATCAGAAATTCTACCAAAACCTACTACTGCTTCATTTAGAAGTAGGTAATGAAAATTTAATAAAAATTTATGTAGAATGGAATTATCTTTAAGTTTGCATACTTAATAACTCAAGCCATACAACACTGATAATTGGTTAAATTTAATTGCTTAATCTTAAAATGTCTTGTGACAGAAGACCTGATGGTTTCCTGTTAAAGAAAGTCAAATACTGATATTGGCCATAAATTATGATATCTCTTAGTAATATAAATAATCTTCCCAGCACTGCTCTGCTGATAGAGCAGCTCTCATACTCCGGATCTCCTCCCTCTGGACAACACCTGCGTTAGAGAGCACTGCTTGGAAGCGCTGACACTGCAGTGCTTATTCCTGCAAGTGAATACATGATAGAATACATGTATTACAGGATGATTCCATTAAAGTCACCTAAGGAGACTAGTAAATGAAAGCATAGTTACCCCGCCATCATTTTAGCAACACAGTTTCACATCAGTCTTAAATTTCTTGACCTACAAGCACAGATCCTGGAGCCTAGATTAAATTCTGCTCAGGTGTTATAACTACAAGGGAAAGCACTAACCCCTATGCACTTCAGTTTCCTCACTTACAAAATGCAAACTATCACTACCTAATCTGAATTCTTAATAATGATTAAAGATATCTATAATGATGCTAACACAGAAAACACTAATTAGCATTTCACATGAGGATTCCTTGAAAGTCCATGTGTTCTACAGGTCCAATGGATACGTTATAAAGGAAGATAGTGCACCAAAAATTTTTATATCAGCTGCAAAATACGAAAGTTTCACAAGCAAAATCTGTCAGCATATAATGCATTACATTATAGGGGCATATACGTTATGGCCACATTATGTATTACCATAATTATGTAGTAATTAGTTTAATACAAGCATACAATGAAGCATGTAGGTAGAGTTATCATACACTTATTTTCATAGTCCTAACTACTTTTTGACAAAAACCAACCTTAATTATTTTGTTATTGTTTCTCAAGACAGGTTCTTTCTACATAGACCTTCTGAACTTTGAATTTATTATGTGGCTTAGGCTGGCCTCACATTCACAGCAATCCTCCTACCTCAGCCTCCTGAAAACTGGGATTATAGGCATTCACCTTCGGGCCTGGCTACAACATTCTTTTTTTTTTTTTTTTTTTTACTAACAGGGATCAAATTCAGGACCTTGTGCTAGCCAGGCAGTTGCTTAAGCCACTATGTCCCTAGCCCCTTACAACATGCTTATTAGGGAGAGTTTGCTACAATGTCTTAATACTGTAAACTTTATCTATCTTGAAACATCTAAGCCTTTGCTAATATATTATACATTTACTAAATATGCAGAACCTTATACATACATTCCTATTAACTCTTCTTAACTTCATCAGAGCATTCTACCCTCATTTTTCCTTTTATTACTCTAAAGTTGTCACGTTAGACCAAAATTCTGTTGTAAACTGCATCACCTTCTTAAGCTGAGTGGCTGAGATATAGATTAGAAAAACAGTGAATGATGCAGGCAACCACTTTCCTCTTTGAGAAAGAGCCTCATTTATGGGGTGTGGTTGCTTTCTTCAGTCATAAAACAGAATTTCCTATATTCCCAGGACAACAAGAGCAACAATTACCAACTTGGTGTATAAGAATTTGTGTTGCTATGGTAGCCTCATTTAACATCTGCATTTTAATTATATAAGAAAAACCTAAGTTCTCTGATTAGCACATGTAGCTCATCAAACAACTGGAGACAATCTTCTGACCTATTCCTCTCCCTGATCCTTTCCTCAGTCATTTAAATTACAAGAACCACTTTCTCCTTGGACTAATGTCAGCCTGGTTTACTAATGTCTCCTTAGAGACCACATTCATGGAGGGTGTGTACGTTTTACTTTTGGCAAGAGAAGGAAAAAGTACTCTCTGTTCACACTATTGTGCTTTAAAGATCTGGATCTCTTTTGACCCAAACGATGTCAGATGACTTCAAGACATAGAACTTTCAAGAGCAAAATGTACTCAAGTTGGCCTCCAGCCTCCTAAGGACAGTACATAAACACTTGTGTTAGTAATTAGGTTTTTGATGTTTTTTTTCAAAGAAGTCAGATTGCTCCTAATGTGAGTTAGGCATATAAAACAAAAATTGAGTCTTAATTCATGATAAATTCCCAGAGAAAGAGAGCAAGGACATTAGTGTATGGGTCCCAATGCACCAGGTTGGCATTACCTGCAACACTGCTCTTCTTGGATGGCAAATGACAGCTTTGGAAAGCAGAGAGGGCACATTGAACTCTCTCCCTTTGAAGCCCAGCAAGAACACTGAATACTAAGCCCTGGGTGTGGTGGTAGAAAGGCCTTCTTGGGGGACCTGTGCCAGCTGCTGATGTAATTTTGGCCCCCAGGCACTTGATCAGAGTGGGGAACCTATACACACAGGGATAGATACAGTATTGAGAGTGAAGAAGTTGAGCTTGGGATTCTTCCATTGCATATAAAAGTCAGACACCAAAAATTAGAGAAAAAGAAGGGCTGCAAGGATAGTCAACATTTTGGCCCTAGCCTTTCAAGATCAGTGAGGACTCAGGACCTGTACTGTAACATCCTATAACTCAGTTGTGTCCCAAATTTACTGATCAAGGAGATTATGGGGCCACAGAGAAAAATGATCAATGATGTAGAGAGTGCCTAAGGAGAGTCACATGGAGAGAAAACATTCTCTCAGGCTTTCACAGAGAGAAAATTGGTCAAGCAATGGCCATGATTCATCAGTACGGCTGACACTGACAAAGGATTTACAAAGTGTGGTGCAGGGTTTCAGGATAAACCCTGAGGGGATGTGACTGACCTTGGCAGATACAAAAGTTATATTTCTTGTTATATAGGTCTTTCTTTGTCTTGGTCTTAACCATCCAGCGGAAAAGTATAAAAATGAAGTATAAAAAGTAAAGCCATATTAATAAACTCAGCTGTAAAAAGCTTAAGACAACAACTTCTGACATAACCAGTCCTACAGAAAACCCCTACTATTATGGACTACTGGACTATATTGGATTATTTTGTTGAATTTGTGCACCTACAATATTTAAATGTCAATGGAATATGCATCTCTGGCAAAACTAAACAAAAAGAGGATACAAATGAAGGACACAAATCTGTGTACTCAAAATAGGATAGACGTACAGCTACTTTCTCTTAATTCAGTGAGAAGAAAGATTTATACTAATAGTGTTTGGACTGGATATCATGTCTGCATCTTGTACTATGAATAACTACTACAAAGACAACAATATGCACTCTGTTAATTATTGAAACTGTCCTCCTAATTGGTTTTGAAACTCTCATTGCTATTTGTTTCTCAATAAAATAAATAGAAAAAGAAAATACAGATCCAAAAAAATAAAAATAAATAAAAATAAAGTCAGACAGACTGCTCTTGGCAGCACTAGATCTTAGGAAGTCTGAAAATGGGGAGAGAAATAGTCTTCATTAGAAAAATCTAAATGCCTATTAATTTGGCAGGTGGTAGTTTAGTGGCTTGAATTTTATTCAGAGATGTAAAGAAGCAACAGTCATGTCCAAACCCAAAATAGTGATTTAGCAACACTGACTATTAAGTTGCTTTATGAGAAATCGCATATTAAAAATTCACAATTCTGTGTTTCACTGAGACTATGAGGCTTCCAAAGAGTTAACTGTCTCTCAAATTCATTTTATAATTGATGGTGTCTGACACTTGCAGTTGGCCGAGAGCAGCTGTGGTCTGCTGCCGCTGCCTGACATTTTCTAAAATGGTCAAGAAAGTGAAAGCTTTGATGTTGTACAGAAGAGCTTCAGTGAATTGGAAGAAAACCCAGTAGAAAATGATTTCTAAAATGCTGCATTACCAGCACTCTTGAAAGCACACAAAGTAATACCACTGTATGAAAAGGCAAGGCTATGGATTATTCAGTCAAACATTGAAGGAGACGACTTGGAGGCAAAAAGGCATCCAAAAAAATTTAATATTTTGGCTTATTTTTTATTTTGAATATATTTAATATAATAATAACTTCCTCCTCAAAAGTCTCAAACTAAAATATAATCAGAAAGCAACACAGCCAAAGATAAACGGAGGGACTTTCTACAAAATACTGAACCAGGAAACTATCCAAGTGATCAAAGACAAGCAGATGCTGAAAAGTTCACAGACCACAGGAGACATGACTACTACACATGCTATAGGGTTCTGGGTGAGGCCTTAGACCAGAATGAAGATCTTAGAGAAAACTAAGAGAATCGAATAAAGTGTCAATTGAATAACACTGCATTACTGGATCAACCGAGTGTAATGTGTACAGGAATTCTCTCTTAGCTTTACAACTTCTCCTCAAATCAAGCTCATCCAAAATAGTTAAGATGGAGTCAAAAAGAGTAATAGATAATATAGCACATATATCAGTGACTCAAAGGAACCTTTTTTCAACGAGTACAAAATAAAATGAGTGGGCTTTTTTAACTTCTTTTTAGAATGTTATCATAACAATATAAACAATAGTTTGTTATTTATGTACAGCAACTTGGATATATATCCAAGATGATTCTGCCAAAAAGAAAAAGGGGCCTTGAAAAGCCTCCCTGTGTTATCATCTCAGGCAGAGTTCTCTCATCCAGTACTTGGTTCTGAAAAAGAACCTCCCAAATATGGGCATAGATTGGGTAGACAGACAATACTCATCAGGGAGTGCCCTCGGCTCTGCACTTCTCTCTCATTTGCCTCTCGAGCCCTATGAAGGCGAAGGCCTCACTGAGAAAGGGAGTCTAGGCCAAGGTGAGTAGACCTGCAGTGAGCTGGAATATAAAAAGCAAGTAAAATACTACTTGTCCACTCATTGCTTGAAAGGTCACTTACTCAGCATTTTAAAATTTCAGTAGTGTAACCCTCCTTCTTCTCCACCCACCCCACCCATTCTCACAACTCTGGTGACAAAGAACTGAGCAATAATAACAAATCGACCCCATGGCAGCAAACAGGAATAAACAATTCATATTTGAACTGCAGTCCACATCCATATTGAAGCCCAGTTACTGGAAAATGATAGGCTCCAATACTGATGTGTTAGAGCCTTAGCCCACAAGATAGAATAACAGCAAGAACAAACCCACCACAAATTATGTTCATAATAATTAAAAGACCACAAAAGAATTATGCATACAAAGGCCAGTGCAGCAGCAGTTGATATTCTTGACCACTTAAAGAACAACACTGATGCCCTTTTATGAAGGATGCTTTTTTAGAAAATTAGGGAAGTCCCACTGTGTACTCATGCATAAACTAAGTTGTAGCTTTGCCAAATCTCAGTGTTGTCACATGGGTGGGTCTCAGAGATTTTCAAAATGGAAAGAAGGAATTTAACCCACTCTCGTAGCAGATTTGTTGGCATTCGTCGAAAAAAAAATGATGCATCAGTAAAAGACATGAGAAGAGTTTGTTAGAAAAATAATTAAGAGCACACAGAAGAGGGGAGCATGGGTGCTCAGAGAAATGAAGCGCACTGCAGTTTTGAGGTGGGGACATCTGTACTTTTCTTGAGCAGGTGGAAAGCCAGGAAAAAAGTAGCCCATTCCTCTCCCCCAAAAGGCTACTTAGTCCATTCCAAGCCATGGGAATTTTGTTCTGTTTCATCTTGTTTTTGTTTTTTTTTAATTTTTTACAGGTGATTTAAACATTCTCTGAATTCTCTCAGCCTGCAGCTTACATTCTTAATGGAACCAATTGATAACCTTTTGATGATTGATCTGGTAGGGAAGGAGTTTAATGACCTAAGTTGCCTTTATCTTCCCATCTGGCTCCTTCTACTTACTTTCTTAATTGAAACAATTTATGGTTGTGGGTACCTTCAGCCAAGTCCTAGAAGCTGCAGTCTTCTTGAAAATACAACTTTTAGTTATAACTTCCTTTGCCACCTTTCTATCTATCTTTTATTTTTTCTATCCTACCTCAGCGTAAGTAATATTACTACCTTTGTTTAGTAATTCTGTTTAAACCATGTTTACTAAATAAACTCAAACACTACATTTTAAATAAATCTATTAAAAATTTATTATGCATTGGAATAATGATGTATCAACAGCACATTTCCCTGAGTTGTGCATTGAAAAAACTATTTATAGAATTATAATCATCCCAGACTAATAGAAATCCTTCACCTTGTACAGGGGTGCTAAGCTCCTATGCAAGTCCACAGTGGGCTTCATCAAGCTGGACCTGTGCCTCATTCTCCACTCACACTCTGTTCACTTAAGTATTTTAAGCTTGGAAAGACAGGTACTGCTGAACGCACATGTTCTAAAAGAATGAATGAATGAATCTGCTGTTTGACCCTTTTGTTATTCAGGTTTAGAGTAAAAATGAGTGACTCTGAGGCTTTACTGGGAAAACAACAAAAAAGGTTGGGCAATAGTACTGTTAGCAAAAGCAACCTTTTTTGAAAAGTTCAGAGACTTTAATAAGAGCACTAGGCTTTGATAAACCCACTTACAGAAATGGGTTATTTCTTACAGAGTTTCTTCTTATAAAAAGTATGCATTTTAGTATGTCACAATAATTTTTTCCCCATCCTCTTAAAAAAAATAAATGAAAAACAAATTTTCAATCAAATCCTACACTATTTGGTAATTATTTCCAATTGAACATTACAAAATGTGTTGAATACTGAACCCACACCCAGTTTGACAGAATGTGCTGTTCTGCCCTAGGGCTCAAAAAGAATCTGGCTTCTCTCAGACTCTAAGACAGTCCTCAACTGAGGGCCCCCACAAAGACGATATTACACCATAAATGAATAGACGTCTAGCCATCCACATCACAGACAACCACTAGTGCAAAAGCGACTGACAATACTGGCACTGATCGACTCAGAGCGCTCCATGGATGAAGACATTTTTGGGAGTTTTTCTAAGTTTTCTATCCTTTTTAAAATTAATTAATTATGCACTTGGTACAGGGTCTTACTACCCAGCTCGGACTCCTAGTGATCCTCTTGTTTTCAGCCTCCCCAGCACTGGGATTATAGGCATGCACCACCACGCCCACCTGGACTCAGTGCACCCCAGGGGTGGGGCTAGCATGTTATGTGGTACTAGGGATCGAACCCTGGTCCCTATGCTTTCCTGCATAAGTGCTTAGTCTGCTGAGCCATCTCACTGGTCCCAGAGTTTTATTTTCATCTGGTAAGATTTTTGAAAGCAGTGCTATGGAACACACTTCACTTAGGACCAACTATATAATTTGGGGCCTAATACAAAATCAAAGGATGGCACTCATAGTTTAAAAGCAGAGAAAATAAAAGCCATTAAAAACACACAAAAGTGTTTTTTTCCCCCCTTTATCCTGCTGTCTTTGTCTTAACCTGTCACTGTTGCTGGTTAGGTATCTCTGTCACACCAGATACCCAGGGCCTTTGTATCCCCCCAAAAAATTGAGAAAAACACATACAAGCAAACATTTATTGAAGGAAAGTCTGTTTCACAGTGGAACACGTTAATGCAAATCTGACTCAGAGTGGCTAGATCTAGTTTAGGTTTGTAGTTAATGTTTATTATGAGCATAGTGCAGGTGATGGTGCATCAGGGGCCCCTCACAGGATGCTGCCACCCAATTAGACTTCCTGGCTTCCAGAGTCAGAAGACATGTGCCCAAATCTCTTTTCTTTATAGATGACCTGAGCACAGATATTTTGTTCTAACAGCAGCGGCAGGAGCAACAACAACAACTGAACTAAAACAAACCATCTCCCACCAGTTGCAGCACCAGGATCAAAGTGTCTTCTAACTCATAGCTCCCAGGGCAGAAAAGCCCATCTCCCTTTCCCATAGGATAAATGCCCCAACACAGATGGCTCCGAGGGACTGCAGGCTTTGCACTCAGGCTCATGGTGTACATGAACGAGAGTGATGCCCACTCCCTTCAGATCCCCCACTGAAAGTCTAATGGAACTGCCGAATGCCAAGCGACTGCTGCTGCTATATTCTGCCTGGAATTGCCATAGAGTGTACACATCCTGACTCTTCCCAAATCTATACCTAACACCTTGCTGGAGGCAGAAGCTTGATGCAGTTGCTAAATAGAAATGAAAGTAGATGATCACACAGCAGAGGGACCAGAGTCTGCAGCACAAGACAACAGAGAACAAAACTTGGGGAGAGGTGGAAGCAAAGATGAAAGAACTCAGGCTCTAAGCTCTCAGCATGTGCCATTGTCCTTGCTTACAAAATAAAATAAAAGATGAAGTTAAAAAATCAAGAGCACAGTAACAGTGCTAATCCCAAACACAGGACTCTCTAAGGGCAATTGCTGCCTGCTTATGAACCTAATATTGATCCAAACCTTCCTTTTCCAGTCTCTACAAAGTCTAATGTTCCATATAATATTATTTCCTGTGTTTCTGGCACAAATTTTGAAGCATCTCATTAACCACTGTCCCAAGCTAACCTCTCTTCACTTTCACACTCATAGCTGTGCCTAGTTTAGAAGACCTGTAAAACATTAAAATTGTTGGCTTTACTGGCTGTGTTCTTCTAGTCTGTGTTTTATATGTGCACCCCACAGAAAAGTTTAATGTTGGGTGTTGCTGTGAACTGATTAAGATTTGTCAAGACCTGTCTCTGTGTACAAGCACATTTTCCAAGAACACAATGCATTAATATCGTTGAAAAATCAGGACTTTATGTGGTTTTCTTCCCTTTGAGTGATAAACCTAGGCTAGATTATTTCTCAGAAGGCATCAAAAGTCAAAGTCTTCAAATCAGCAAGGTGTGTTCCTTTCTTTTTTTATTATTTTTTTATTTTTGTTTTATTGAAGTACAAATATCAATGAGATAGTTTTAAGATACCTTGACAAGATGGATTTGATAAATTAATACATTGCAAACTGTTTTCATAATGTTTTGGTATCATAGAAGGTGCATACATGGTATTATACTTACAGACATTATTACACCATATGTCTCTTATCAATAAATTAAGAGAGTGTAGCTGTTTGGGTATCTTATTTTTTATACCTGAATTACATCAAAGATTCAATAATTAATACTTTCTACCTTGTTATTTTCCTAGCGGTTGTCCATAGTACTAGAAGCCAACATAATATTCTGTCCAACCACCGTTAGTGCAAATCTTGCCCCTCATAGAATTAGGTAGAAGCACAGCGTTATCAATCCCAACTGTACTGTCCATACACACTCATCATGATTCTTCCATTCTATACCCCTTCCTTGCTCTACACCTGTCAGACATGGGCACTCCATTATCATTCAACAAACTTAGGTGCTTGAACTCGACAACACAATCCAACACAGTCCAGTCGACCATAGCCATTTACAGCTCAACTTCATGTTATGGCCCCGCGATGTATACTTCATTTTTATACTTTTCTGCTGGATGGTTAAGACCTAGATAGAGCAAGACTTATACACCAACACATGTACTTTATGTTTCTTATGAGGTCAGTGAAGTCCCCTCAGGTGTGTTCCTTTCTTTTTAAATTTTCTAACAAAATTGCTGTGCAGAGGTAAGGTACCAATACAATTTCACAAGACCAACTCAAGAGCACTCAGTCATCAGCAGATAGGCAATGAAAATGTATACTTCCACATTTAGGGATCTGCTGCTCTGTGGCCCGCCTGGAGAATGGAATGCAACCAAGGTGAGTCACAGCCACCCTCCACTGATTTTGTCCCACCTTGATGGTTGTAGAGTGTCTCTGGTGGTAGAAAAAAAGCTGGGCTATAACTTTGAGATCAGATTGTGAAAGATCTGAGAATCATGCCAAAAATTCTAGTCTCTTTCATGTACATGGTTTAAGCATGTAGTTTTTCAACTCAGCTGAAACACTGAGAGAAAAGGGAACACAGTTAACAACTATGCAGAGCGATAGGTGTAAACCCTGCTTGGGCTACATAAACCAGGCCAGTTATATTTCCAGGAGGCAGGGTCAACCTCTAAACCCAGATGAATACCTTTTTCTTCTTCTTGGGTCTTCTTCTACAGGCAATTAGAGAATTTTTTTTAGTGTACAGGAAGGCTTCCATGGTGAGCTCTTGGTAGAGCTAGCACAGATATGGATTAACTGCATTTTGAGGTACAGGGTGTGCGGGACAGCCCTGGCCCTGAGAAGACTTCATTTGATTGCTGACTCATACGCAAGCACACCTACAAACCAGAGAACAAAACAGAGCAGACTATCACCACATGCTGGCCTTCATGGCACAGCCCTTGTCACGGCACACATGTGACAACATGCACTGCATGTCCTATGAAAGTAACCATTGAAAGGGGAATATGAGGGGCAGTCAGGAAAGCTGATTGCCTCATTTTACAGCTTTGTGACATACCTAAGCATAAATTCTAGAGTGTACATCTTATCTTGTATACCTGCTCTCTAGATAACACTCCTATCCTCTAGTTCATCCTTTTATTGACACTCGTTGCTCCATAAAAGAACTGTTACCAATAGCCAAACTCTCAATGAATTTGTTATATCTTTTTGGCCCACAGCCCAAAAGAGACAATAGTTGTTTTGAAGATCACTTTTAGGTGTAATCAAGAATGAATTTTAAACTTAGATTTTTTTTTAATTTTAATTTTTTGGTTGTTGCAGCTCACTATGCAGCCTCAAACTCATGATGGTCCTCCTGCTTTCAGACTCCCCAATGCTGGAATTACAAGCACACGCCATTACTCTGAGACTCTGGCCAACTCGGCATGCTCTGGGAACAGGGCTGGCACTGCATGTGGTGCCAAGCTGCAGTCCCCGCACTGGCCTAAGCTTGCCTAGCAGCCACTTAGTCTGCTGAGCTATCTTGCCAGCTTTTAAACTTAGATTTTAAAATTAGGGCATTTCATACTACAGTTGAAAACCTTGTTGCACTTTATGTTGAAATATTGTGAATTTATTTCATTATATTTCCATTCAAATACAGATTTAGAGACAGTTTATTGCTTGGTAAGATCAAGACTGTGAAAATATTATAGTTGAAGCCAGTAGAGAAAAAAAAACAGAACGCTAAAACAGTGTTATTTTTGTCAAAGAATGGTGGAATGGTTATCTGATATAAACTCATAGTGAATTGATTAGATAATAGTATGCATTAATTAAGAAACTGAGGGGCCAGGGAGATGGCTCAGTGGAATAAGCGCTTCCCTGGCAAGTGCAAGGGCCTGAGTTCAATCCCAGGTTCCACCAAAAACAGAAAAAGAAAAAAGAAAGAAATTGATACTCACTAGACTCATATGTAAAAATTCCTTCTGAAGTTTACTTAAATTCTAATCAATTTTGGGCCTTAGAGGAAAATAAAAATCTAATAATTCTAAGTGTGCTAATTTTTTAATGACAAACTTAGATTTATTTTGAAGAGTTAAAGCCAAGCACTTCCCAAGTGGTAATCCATTACCAAAGAAATAACTAAGAATTGGATGACATTTTGAAGATTTTTTAAACAGAAGAGGAAAATTTCATCTTAATGTGTGCACAACTGTTTCAGAGTCTTGAAATTTCTCTTTCACATAAACTCATGACAACATTGAACGTAAAAAGAAACTTCAGGCCCCTAGCGTCCTTAGCTCTTGGGAGTTTTCTGTATGGGTGGAGATCGGAGACAGACAGGGGACACAAAAATAAAACCAAATAGCAGTTCATTAAGAGTGATGCTAGAGCCAGGAGCCAAGGTTCATGCCTGTAATCCCAGCTGCTCAGGAGGCTGGGGCAGAAGGATCATGTGAGGCTAGGAGTTTGAGGCCAGTCTGAGCAATAGCGAAGTCCTGCCTTACTAACAAATATTAAATAAATTAAAAATTAAAATCAGCAATAGCATGGTATGGTGGCACATAACTATAATCCCGGCACTCAGGAGGCTGAGGTAGGAGAAGAACTGCTAGTTTGAGACCAACCTGGGCTACAAAGTAAGCTCATGGCCAGCCTAAACTTCACAACAAGACCATGTGTGAAAAAGGCAAAAAGTTAACATAATCAGCAATAAGTTAACATAATGAAGGATCTTAAAAGAACCTGCTCAGTCCTTAGAATTTGCATGGAGAGAGATATCAGCATTTCCTGTGCTGGCCAGTGCTAGCCCTGTAAAGGCAGTACTTGACAGAAGGGCTGCACATAACAGAGAGGAGGTGTCTCAGTCACTCTTCATTCACTCCCCAGGGCAGGGGAGATGGCTCAATAGAATAAGCACTTCCCTGGCAAGCCCAAGGGCCTGAGTTCAATCCCTGGTTCCACCAAAAAAAAAAAAAAAAAACAAAAAAAAAAAACCACCCCAAATGAAGGAAGGAAAGTTTTATTTAGCTCACAGTTACAGGAGGTTTCAGTCTATATTCAGCTGGCTTCAAGACAGAGTGGCACATGGCAGACAGCAAACCACTCATGGCAGCAGTAAAGAGCAGAAGCCAAACTGGAGAAGTAGCAGCAACAATGGCTGCAGAAAGCAATTGTGTCTCCCTTAAGCTGCATTCAGGCTGTCTGCCCCAGGCTGGGAGTAGTGCTCACACCCATTATCACAGCTGCACTCACACCCACAATCCCAGTGGATCACAAGTTAATCACAAACTCTAGAATTCTTTCCCATGACTGAATGAAGCTTTGAGGGGACAACTAGACACAGCCCACAACAAGAGGAAATGGGAGAGGAGCAGAACAGGCTTTGGAGACCCAATGAATGTTCTACACATCTTAGTTTCTCTGGTGCCTCAGGTCACAAACTTAATGCATTTTATGACTCTGGAAAAGACAAGCACATTGGTGCTCATGTGGGAAAGATGACTGCAGGTGTGTTTTGTCAACCAATACAGAGTTTGCAACAAAGTTTTACAAATATTTCTGTTTGTGAAATAACTTTTTCCCAAACAAAAGTTTCCATGAACTGTAGTATCACTATAATTTAAGGCTTTAGGTATTAGGTGACCACAAAACATACACAGCCTTTTCAAAAATTATCTTTAAGACATTATAGAAGCAAAACATCAGGAGCTTTGTACTGCAGAATAAAATCCTTAATTTTTCAGTCTCAGTAGAATATACTGGAGTGGTTCAGAGTTTCAAGCCAGACTTCCTGGGTTCAGTTCCTGAACCTGAAACTTTCTAACTGAACAACTCCTAGGACTAGTACAGAGCTTCAGTTGCCCTGCAGCGGAAAGGACATTAATAACACTATCCATGCAACAGTATCTGCCATCTGTGCTTTAGATTCCTGCATACTGACTGCTAGCAGCTGTCTCTGTCTCCCTCCTCACAGCCTCTTGCCAGTTCTCTGAGCTACTCCTGGGGAACAGGGGCCTCAGTTGGCTCCAATGCCTGCTACTGTATTAATCCCCTCTGTTGGTTTATCCTGCATTTTCCACAGTTTTTCAGCATACTTATTTCCCTGTATAATTCCATCAGTTATTTCCAACCTCTATTTCTAGATTTTTTTTTTCTTCAGTGAATGTACAAATGCCTCCCTTGTGATATTTATCCTTCAGGATAAGTTGTAAACATCATCATTTCATGTTTTATCCCTTCAATAAAAATGAGTAAGACACATTTAAAACTGCTGAAAATAAGACGATAAAAAGGATAGCTAGAAGTTCCAAAAATTGTGATGATGAAAGAAAAATTATGCATTCCTTTTTTTCTATATAAATATAAAACTTAAAGGGTAAAACTTGTAAAAGGTATTGTTAATGTATAGGAATACAAATTGCTTTAACATTTGTAGCCACACAATTTTTGACTTGAACTTGATGACATGAATTTATTATCAGTTAAGTAAATAAAACTGTTATGCTCTTATTTAGATCAGTTTAGTAGATAAAGCAGATCCAAAATTTTGTTCTAGTCTTGTTAAAACTTGCTTTATTAGAATAAGAAAGGATTATCTCTGTTACTCTTCTCTTCTTGTTGGGACAAAATACCCAACACCAGGAAGCAAAGGTTTATTTAATTCACAGTAACTACTGGCTGCAGCTCATACTCAGCTGGCTCTAAGGCAGAGTGGCACATGGCAGAGAGCAACCGCTCGCTGTAGTGGCAAAGAGCAGAGGCAAAGGAAAGGGCAGCCGCTCCAGTAGATAGCTAGCTTCTCTCCCTTCCTTAAACTGCAATGCAGATTACATGCCCCAGGGCAGGTGAAGCCCCCACACCCACAATAATCTATCACAAGCTCCAGAACCAATCCCATGACTGCATGAGGCTTTGGGGGAATAACTAGACACAAACCATAACACATAAAAAAGTGAAATTTAGAAAATCAAGAAATAGCATTTTCTCCTTGAAGGCCACAAATAATGAGAGAAACTCCACATCATTCTGTGTTCACCATGGAGAAAGAGGCAGCTCTAATGGTGGAATTCCTAAAAGATGACACTGACTGTGGCAGAGAGATGTGCTTGCGACCAAGGGTGCAGCATCATGATCTTAGATTTTTCTTTTGTTTCCTGATCTTGTCTGGAGAGCTCTCCCTGTCAAGAAAACATACTTGGAAATTAGGAAATGGAAGGAGGGGGAAATGAGAGGGAGGGAGGCAGGGAGGAAAGGAAGAGGGGGGAAGGGAGGGAGGGAGGGAGGGAAAAAACATGAAGTGGAATGTGTTACATATGTGCTAATTTCATAACCTTATGTACTGCAACTAGGTACAAAAACAAAAGGAAGGGAATGAAGGGATTGGTGGAAAGGAGAATGAGAGATGAAAATGAAATGAGAAAAGGAATTAAGATGTGTTGTGTATGGGTAACAACTCCACATCAGGAATATAAACATTATGCATTATACACATGTATAGCCAAAATAGTAAGAGAGAGAGAGAGAGAGAGAGAGAGAGAGAGAGAGAGAGAGAGAGAGAGAGAGAGAGAGAGAGAGAGAGAGAGAGAGAGAGAGAGAACACACTTGGGGCATGACAGAGAGAAGAGTGTGGCTATTTCCTTTCAGTAGCTAGGAGCTCTGCTGAAACAACCCTCCTCCATGATTTGCTCCAGCTGCCTCCCCACATCCAAACACGGACAGAAACCAAATAACAGGACTACACTTAGATCAACGTTTTTTAACCCAGAGACTGAAATTTTAGAGATGCCACCATTGTAGCAGAGGTCTGAGCAAATCATTTTTAGCAATTGAGACATAGCTCAGAAAGAAGAATGTTCAGAATTACTTCTTGCAGCAGTAATGAACCAGGATAATCAGGCATGCATATTCTGGTGAGGGCCTCTATTAGCTGCTTTATGTAATTTATTCATAGTCTCTACAGTGGTTCTGAAAAACTGTCTTCAATTTCATATATGGAAAATGAAACTCATAGCAGCTAAATGACTCAGGAAAACTACTCTATAATAACTAGGAGTGGTCAATTGGAACCCAGGCCTGACCGACTCAACAGTCCTAGTATTCCACCTCCACATCGTGCCGCCTCTCAGATAGCTGCTGATCTTCTGTGGAATACTGATCTCGGGCTCTAGGATATCATAAAGCATGACCCTTGAAAGTGAAATGCTGACCCATATGTTACTTTATCGGACACTGGGACATCAGCAACTGGACATAAAAGAAGTAAAACCAGAAGAGCGAGCACTCAGAATGTGAGTCAAGAAAGAGCCTGAAGAAACCTGGCAGATCCATTAGGTGTGAATCTAGTTTTTTCACATCCGTGCCACCCTCTGTGGCCATCAGCACTTATTACTATCCAGCTTGGATGATGCCACTCTTTTCCTTACTCCAAATAATCCACTAATTTCCAAAATAGCAAAACAAAATATTTTCTATTTTTGTTTTCTTCTCTTTTTTGCTACCAGAGGTCAAACTCAGCGGAACCTTGTGCTTGCCAGACATGCTGTTAAGTAACTGAGCTACCTTCATTAATTTTTACTTTTGCATAAAAGACCTATGATTTTAAAACATCTATAAGTACTTAATAGATAGCTATTAAAATAAATGTGATGTTATCAGTGATTATTTAGTGAGAATATTTGGCTCAAACCACTAAATACTTGAATTTATCTGAGTAATCACAATTTCTTGTTTCAGTTGTAAAGTAAAATGTGATTTTTAAAAAAATTATTCAAAAGTAAAATGTGGCACACAATGTGGCATGCAACATTTGTTTTGAAAACAAAACTTACTTATTATTTTTGGGTATAATTCAGTGTACTACTACTATTCCATTACAAAAGCAAGAATCAGTGGAGCTGTAATGATATTTTCCATGAAAAAAAATATAAATTCTTTGCTCTGGTATAGCATTTTTCATGTGAGGGATTTCAACTCACTTTAAGATCACAAATTTGCTAACCTACCCATGGCATGTCTGTGAAAATCAGATCTATTAGAGACAAAAAAAAAAAACTGGAAAAGTTCTGGGAGTAAGCTAGTGGCAGAAAGTCAATAGACTACAGACACAAATTTGAAACATACAGCTTGTGGCAGACAAGATAACGCTGCCCCACACTGCCCACATCCTAATCCCTGAAACCAGCGAATGATGAGGTCCCACGACAAAAATGAATTCAGGTTATACATAGAAGTCAGGTTGCTAATAACCTGCCTTTTGAGTACAAAGTGTCCTGGATTAACCAGGTAGCCTTAATGCAAAGCCAGGGTAAGTAAAAGAGGAGGACAACAGAGGCCAGGGTGACATGCCGAGCTTGAAGAAGAGCTTGGCCCACAGTTATCAAGATGAATGAGGGCAGCTTGAAGAAGTTGGAAACAGAAGAAAAATCAAAGAGCAACAAATAGATTTTGCTTGCAGAGCCACCTGAAGCAAAAGCAGCCCAGCCCACACCGTGATTTCAGCTCACTGAGTCCCCTGTTGGACTTCTAACCTGCAACTGTAACATTAAAAATGTATGCTTGCTTTCAGCTACCAAGGTTGTGCAGTTTGTTACACCAGCAACAGAAGCTAATGTAGTGTTATTTTGTGAATGAAGGGCAAAAAATGTAAACACAATCACAGAAGAACATAAATGATGAATCTGAGTAACAATAGCTTAACATTTAACTTAGAACGCAAGCAGTAAAAATAGAAACACCCAGATTTTGTGGCACAATTACATGAAAATGGATATATGTAAAGAAATGTTTCTCTACTTCCACCGGAATAGCAGAAGAGAAAGAGAATTAATGGAAAAGAATACAATGATCTAAAGGACAAGTAAGCTTTTTTGCAACAGGTTTGCCGCGAGAGCATAGGTGTACTGAAAGCCACCACTAAATCCAAGCCAACATGGGAAAGGAAAAGACTCACATTAATATCGTCGTCAGCGGACACGTGGACTCAGGCAAGTCCACCACCACCGGCCATCTGATCTACAAATGTGGTGGCATCGACAAAAGGACCATTGAAAAATTTGAGAAGGAGGCTGCTGAGATGGGGAAGGGTTCCTTCAAGTATGCCTGGGTGTTAGACAAGCTGAAAGCCGTGCGAGAGTGTGGTATCACCATTGACATCTCCCTGTGGAAATTTGAGACCAGCAAGTATTATGTGACCATCATTGATGCCCCTGGACACAGAGACTTCATCAAAAACATGATTACAGGCACATCTCAGGCTGACTGTGCTGTCCTGATTGTTGCTGCTGGCGTTGGTGAATTCGAAGCTGGTATCTCCAAGAACGGGCAG
>PVKA01026463.1:0-31669 GCA_004027165.1 Ctenomys sociabilis | reverse complement strand
GGGATCTCCTGCACAGAAAAATTAGAGCCTCGACATATGTCCCCAGGAATCCCAAACTACAGAGGGCGTTGTCTTTAAAACAGCCAAATATGGAAAAGGAGCTTCCATGAAGTGGGCTTCAGTGCTTTCACTGGTTTCAGTGTTGTATTCATCCACATTCATTAATTCAACTACTGTCAGCTGTATACCCATCCCATGTAAAATGCTTAAGCTTTTTCTCAGGATGAAAATAGTTTTGGAGCCAAGTTTAATGTCCTTATGCTAATTCTTGCAGTAGATATTGATGAACTGTCTCAGAGCTCAGTGCAAACTTTGCAATGCAAAGAAATCTGTGCATATCTCATGGTGTTTTCTTTTCCTGTGCTCAACGCTGTGTGAAGATGTTTTGCAAGCTTAGTTCTACCTGGTAATGTCATAACTCTTTTACAGGAGTAAGTGGAGAAATCAGTTAAGGTTGTTTTCCAGATTTAAGTATTGTAATAGTTTTCAGACTGCAATTTTACTTCTCTAAGCAGCTAGAGGATGGAAAGTAACAGTCTCTGAAAAAACTGCCTAGTGCTTATAAAACAGCTTTATTTTACAGCTTGTGATTCATGTGTTGGCCTCTGCTTCTCAAGGAGAAATTACCATGGTTTTCTCTGGAAGCGAATTACGCCAACAAAGACCTGCATACAGATGCATGCACATACAACTGCTCCAGGGCTAAAGGGTTTACAAAGACTGCCCAGCAGGTTGGAGGTTAAGGACAGGTAGGTTTTAAAATAGGTCCTGTGGAATACTACTCTGCTATCAAGAAGGATAAACTTGGAGGGAAATAGATGCACCTCGGCATCATAATGTCAAGTGAAATAAATTAGACACACAAGCTTAAGTTTCTCTTATATGAGAAATCCAAAGTATAAATAAGTTAAAGAACAAAATGAGAGATTGATAATAGGACATAGAAGCCAAGAGTGGGAAAGCACAGCTGTCATTCTAGCACAAGGGAGGCTGAATCAGGAGGTTGGCCATGTGTTGAAGCCAGCCTGAGCCAAAGAATCAATGCAAGGCCATCCTGAACTACTACATAGTGAGACCCTGTGTCAAAACAAAGAAGAGAAATAGGAGCTGAAGGGGACCAGGAGTTTCAGGGGGAAGGGAGGAGAATAAAGGGGAGGGAAAAAGAACTGAGATGTGTTACATGTGTGAACTAGTTCCCCCTGATGAATGCAATCATTTCCTGAAAACATGCATTAATGAAAATGAAAATTAAGAAGACTAAATAGACATCATTTGTTGCATGATCATGGCGATGCTGAATTCGTTCCTTTAGCTCTGGGATAACCACCCTATGGTTAGGTTTCCAATTGTTGCTCCTTCTGTAACAGGAAGACTCTACTGAGGGACAGCTCTCTTGGTGTCCCTTGGAGCTTTAGTTTGAGAACTCTTGAGCTCTGTCACACAGGGTCACATGTGCCAACACCAGAGCCACTTCTGTGCTGCATGGGCATAATAAATACCAGTTTTGTTCCTGGTTCAGCTGCTCTATTCTCCCCATTCTGCTCTAATTATCCCCTTGGTGTCTCACTGTCCTTTACTGTCCTTGAGTTAAACACTAAGAAGATGGTACCAGGCAAAGCTGCTCTTGCCCAGAGGGAAAGCCTCCCTTCTTCCCAGGTGAAAGCTCTGATCTAGCTGCTTCTTCCTTCTGGTCTGCCTGCCTTTTTCCTTGCTGTGAGGACTGAGTTTGTGTTTGTGCGTATGAGCGCATGTGTGTGTTACTGAGTGTGCATGAAGAAGTCTGTCACAGAGGACTACCCTTGCAAGGGTGATTGGACCTGTCACATTGAAGGCCTAACTCTGACTTCCCCACCCTTCCTCCGTAGGTCCAGTCTCTAGATACACAGGCTGCCATTGAAGGTGACAGGCATTTTCTATCCAAATAGGGCTGAGATGGGAGGGAATGTCCTACTAACCTTGGTGTTGGGCTGAATCAGTTTGGATGGAATGTTCATAAGAGAAGCAGACAGAAGTATGAGAGAGGTAACATCCTTTTTCCAAGAATGCCCAAGTTTTATTTTGGGTTTTACAATTATAATTGTGGGCATTCGTCATGCCTTTTTTTTTTTTTTTTTTTTTTTTTTTTTTTTTTTTTTTTTTTTTTTTTTTTTTTTTTTTTTTTTTTTTTTTTTTTTTTTTTTTTTTTTTTTTGTGGTACAAGGGATTGAACTCAGGACCTTGCACTTACCAGGCAAGTACTTATTCCGCTGAGCTATTTCCCTGACCTCATCATGCCATTTAAAGTGTCCTCTCCATGTAGAACCAAGTGAACACTTCTTAGGGTCCGAGAAAAGTACCTTGTGGGATAGTGTTTGAGCCCTTAGCTGAATTGGTCCCTAACTATGTGATGCAGAGGGACACTAAATGTAGAAGTAGTTAGTTCATGACAGCATAAAATACTTTGCTGATCTATAAATGAAAAACATCTTGCAATTCTTTCCCATGCTTTTCCCTCCTTGGCTGTTCCTTCCATTGATTTTAGAACCTGCATTGTTGGCTTGGGCATTCCTTCTCATTTTGCTTGCAAAACCAGCTGTCTACGGATGATGCCCCTCACCCATGTGTGGGCCAGCAAACAGCAAAAGGGCTCTGCCCCTGCTGCAGACGTCCTCTGTGAAAACAGTGGAGAGGACTTGGATGGGTGACATTAATGACCTGATGTGAGCCTTGCGGTGCATTCTGGGTGTAAGGTTTAAAAAGAGCTCAAGTACACAAGAATCTTCTGTTTTCACATTTCTCCTTTTTAAAAACTCGAGTACATTGAATGTGTAAAATTCTCTCATGAGACAACCCCCACAGAAAGCTGTCCTATTTATAATCATAAATGAGTTCTCCGGTTGAGTCAAGTAAAAACTGAAATGAATATAGAAAGTACAGGAAATTATGGAACATCCTGCGAGCGGTGGAGAACAGAAAGCAGCTGCCATTGATAGGAACACTGTGACCAGATTGCTTTTCTGCCCAGAGATGTTTTATTCATTTTCTTTTTCTCACGTTTTTCTCTCCTCAATGAATTCTGTTCCCTAGGCGCAAGAACGATGAGAACATAACACTAGAGACAGTCTGCCATGACCCTGAGCTCCCTTACCATGGATTTGTTCTGGAGGATGCTACTTCTTTGAAGTGTATTATGAAGGAAAAAAAAGTGCCTGGGGAGGCTTTCTTCATGTGCTCCTGCAGCGCTGACGAGTGCAATGACCACATCATCTTCTCAGAAGGTGAGTTTTCTTCTCTTGGCAACTTGGAGCCCAGCTTTCTCTACCTCAAACCCTTGTACCCTTGGCCTATGACCCCGTGGAGGCAGCTGAGGCAGAGTGAATCTCTCCAGAAATGAAGAAATGAAGACTCTCCAACCCAGACTATTGAGTCAGACATGCTGGAAATGTGGGCCCAGCCAATAATATTTTAGGGAGAAACTGAGAACCCTGGTCTAAGGATTTGAAAGGGACTGTTTGATCCTAGCAGGAGAGTCTGTTTTAATTAACTGAAGTGGTTTAGTATATATATTCCTGAAATTTGGAAGGCTACTTGTAATTAAGCTCCTTTGAGAAAACTAAAATGAAGTGAGAAAATAATGACCCAAAGTTTAATCAAGTGACCTGCGGAAAGACTAGATATTAATCTTCATTTTTGTCTGTTTTTGAACAGGATGTCTTTTTAAGATAGGGTCTTGCTATGCAGTTCAGGTTGGCCTTAAGCTCACTTTGTACCTCAGGCTGTTTTCAAACTCGCAGTAATCCTGCTGTCTCAGCCTCCCGAGTGTTGGGATTACAAGCGTACACCACCATCCCTGCTAATCTTCATTTTCAAAGTCCAGCACTCACTCAACTTGAAAAGAAAACACACATTGTTCCTTCAATTAAGTCAACTGTTTCCATGGTTTTTAATTACAAATGCAGTAAATGCTTTTATCAAAAATTCAGACAATCTAGCAATATATCAAAGTTAACAATTAAAGTACAGTACATTTTCCTCTCTTCTTAGTCCCAACCCAAAAGATTTTCTATACTGATAGTTTCTTAAATGGATCTTTTCTTGATGTTATTTGTTCTCCTGCTTTTCTCTACTCCTTCTCTCTTTTTTTCCCCTTACCCATCCATTCATCTGTCTGCCCATCCTTCCATCTGTTTATCTATTCATTCCATTCATCCATCTTCAGTGAAAATATTTGCTCATACTTTAAATATTATTTTATATTTTTTTCAACCAACCCCTATTACATCTCTTTCTAGGCATCACTATACATACAGATAACCATGGTGTGTTGTCAAGAGTTCTGTATGTGTTACCATTTGTTCCTGATCTAATCATTTCCTTGTTGACATGTATTTTAAATGTTTCCAGTTTGCTATGTAGTATTGCATTGACTATCTTCGCAGAAATTTTTTTGTTATATTTTTGCCAATATTTCTCCAAAATACATTGCTGGGAGTGAGATTTGTGAATCAAAGTTCTTCATATTTTAAATATGGATAACCACTGCCAAGATTTTTTTTTGCAAAAGAAGCATCTGAATATATGGATTTGGTTATAGTTTGTCTGACAGTAGACATTTTGATTTTGCAAATGTGATAGCCAAACGTTATTTTCTTGGTCTTACTAAGGTAGACGCAGAGTGGGGAAGGGTTCATTTGGACTGAAATAAGTCCGATTCAATAGAAAGCTCATCTGAAATGTGCACATCACGTCTGCGCGCGCCTCACTGGAGAGCGTCGTGGTCTCGCCTTGTGTGGCGCCCAGCAGCGCTGCTCGCCCGGTCCTTGCTCCGTGCGTGTCCTCCACTCACTGTGGCGTCGCTTCTCGCTGCGCAGCTTCATGCCTGCGCCACCATCTGTCTCCGAGCCAGAAGAGGTCAGCGCAGCTTGCCCCATGCGGCTTTCCTCCTAATTTTCTCATGTTATGATACCTCTGCTTCTCTAATGTTCCTTACGTGCTTGAATTACAAAGGAAGACGTATACACAGATGAAAGCCAGACAGACGTATGATAGTCCTTGGTGTCCTGGCTTTGCTTGTCAACTTTGCTCAAGAAGGCTTGGGCCAAGCCTAGCATAAATCCAGGTGGGTTTGGTGCCCTTTACTCAACTTTTCTCTCTTTTTCCATCTGGCACAGTGGGAGAGTGTATGTCATTTGTATGGACAAAACAAGCAGCCAGAAGGTGGATGTGTATTTTACAATAAGCTCTTCAGATAGCAGTGATTTTACTTTTAAGCGTTTTTCCATTCAGATGAGAATCATAGATATTCATTCGTATTTTCTCTCTTATTCATTATCAGACTAATCTTTCTTTGCTTGTGGAGCACAGTCATCAACATAAAACCCATGTCTGACTGTATAGCTTGGGATGGGTGATTTCTAAGTCACTCCAGGGCTTCATGGGGCGTGGGGATAGGATGTTTGCTTTTTAAACATCTCTCAGTCTCTGTACTGATATATTCCCCCTCTAAAAAGAGCAGATAAAAGAAGCAACAGTTTCCACTTGCCCTCTTATTATAATCTCCTGGTCTTTATACTTAACTGATGAAAACTCTTAAAATATTTGGTTTTTCTCTGTACCAAGTCAAGGAAGATGACGAGCAGGACGGCTATAATGTAGATCACGTTTGTTAGTAGCATGGTACTGTTCTGCGCTTGTGGCTAGACTTCTGGTCCATAGCCCCTCCACATGCCGCAGCTATACTCAGCCTCTGGGCTAGTGGCTTCATCAGCATCATGGATCAAAGATTAGAACTGTTTTATCAATGTGTGTCTATGCTGAACATCTACATTTTGTCTTGTCACTGTTCCCTAAACAATAGATGCAACAACACTTTTCTTAATGGCTTAGAGTAGATATTGCAGTAACCTAGAAATGAAGTAGAATATATAGAAAGATGTGCACCAGTTCAATGTAAATAAGAGGTCTGACAGAAAAATATTGTGTGCATTTAAATTAAAAAATTATTACCGCAAAAAACATTTTGCCTTTAGTCCCCCTCTTCCTCAGTTTGAACATTATGTGTCCCCATATTCTACTTTCTATGCAGTTCTGTAACTGCAACATGTGGAGGGGCTGCAGATCAGAAGTCTAGCCACAAGCACAGTACAGTACCATTTTATTTTCAGTATTATCCTTGATCTAAGCAAGGGAAGCACAGACTACTGTGTTCCTCCCTGCCCATGGCTCAGTCTTCTTTCTCTCATGGCAGCCCTGGTGGAGAAGAGCTGTTGGTGACCCATGTATGGATGAGGAAAAAAGTTCAATGCTTTGTCCAGAATCAGCTAGTGAGTGACAGGACAAGACTTACCATGGGCTATATGTGAAAGTTTTCTTTCTTTCTTTCTTTTTTTTTTCTTTCTTTCTTTTTCTTCCTTCCTTCCTTTCTTTCTTTCTTTCTTTCTTTCTTTCTTTCTTTCTTTCTTTCTTTCTTTCTTTCTTTCTTTCCTTCCTTCCTTCCTTCCTTCCTTCCTTCCTTCCTTCCTTTTCTTTCTTTCTTCTTTCTCTCTCTCTCTTTCTCTCTCTGTTTCTTTCTTCTCTCAATCTCCTGTCTTCTCTCTCTCTCTCTCTCTCTCTCTCTCTCTCTCTGTGTGTCCTCTATTTCCTCTTCTCTTCCCACCTCTTCTTCTCCCTCTCCCTTTTTACCTTCCTGCCTTAACTTCATTTGATTTCCTTCTTTCTCTATCTTTATGCATCTTTCTGTACAGAGATAAGAAAACTCAGATAGGTGCTATGAACAGTACATTCTTTCAGTATATCCCAGTCACCCTGCTCCTCTGGGACCATGGTACCAGCTGATCATTCATCCTTCAGAACAATTTTTCTGTGTAGAATGATGGATAAATCTTGAATGTGGCAAAGTATATCATGGAGATGATTTTAAAACCCAGATTCATTGATACATATTTTTTCCATAATTTTTTTAAAATAAAATTCAGTCTTTTAGAAAATACAGTTAGTAAATTGTGGTAAAAGTCTGTAAATGTGTAACTCCTTAGAAATTAAGAGAGACAACATTCTGTGACCATGCAGTAAATTCCCCCATGTCCTCTACACTAACCCATGGGATTTTTATGTTTCTTTTTAACTTAGTTTATTTTCTTTCTGTACTTTGTGACTTCCAAATAAAATATTTAGCCAAAGCCATGAGGTTAAACCTCTGAAGAACAGACTGGAGGTGCACCCTAGCCGTGTGACAGATCGGGTGTCTTCCGGTGTCCCTAAATACCCTAGGCTGATCTACAAAGAGGACTCAGAAACTTCCTTCCAAATTTAGTAGAAGTGGCAGCTTGCAGAAAGCTGCCACTTGGATCACTTCCTTGAGTTTGATACCATTGTTCTAGAATAAAAGAGCTAAAAAGACCTCTCTTGTTTTCCCTTCCCACTGCTCCCCGCCTGGAGGCTCCATGCCTCTACACCATGACCAACAAGGAAGAAGGAGGACTAAAGAGGTCCTTAAACAAGGCAAGGCCCATTCTTTACAACTTCCCTTCAACACTCACATCTCCCTTACTATCTCTGATGATTCCTTTTTGCAAGACTTGGAGAGTCTGACCTTGTACTACACAGAACAGAACATTGAAATTAGAAGAGAACACGCTTTGACCAGTCATTACTGATGGCTAGGGGACAGCTGTCAGTCAGACAAGGCCTAGTCAGCCTCAGACTTGCAGCCCAGCAAGGGGTATTTGTGGGGGGAGGGGTCCTGAGCAAACAGCCCCCCTACTGACTCACAGAGACCACAGCCACTGGGCAAACACACCACTGAACCTTTTGGTCATTCTTTCACTTATTTAATAAACACTTTCTAAGTGAAGTAAGAACATTTAATTTGCACAACACTGGCTGATGTGATTTCTGCTGTTTCAGGTAAGAGAAACAGTTGACTGTAGTGGTCACATGAAGACCCACTGGAGGTGGGTCTTCTGGATTTGGGGTCTGTTCTGCCACTACTCAGCTTTGCCACCCTGAGACAATAACCTGACCTCAATTTCCTGTAAAATGGAAATATAAAGGAGGAAGCATAGCTTGCTGGTAGACCTCTGGCCTACCATGGTTGAGGCCTAGGGTTCAAGCTCAAGTGCTGCTAAAGAAGGAAGTTCTTACAGCAGCTCCTGTCACAGGTCAGCATCACTGTCTGTTAACAGGTGGTCTCACCTGGGGTTTGAATGCAGAGCTTGTGACATACTTGCTTGTCTGAGGCAGGAGTCCCACCAGGCTGGTCGCTGGTCGCTGGTGCTGGTGCTCTGCAGCTGAGCTGCAGTCTGGCCCTGCAAGCAGAGCTTTGAGATGCCAAGGCCCCATGGTCTGCGGATGCTAGAGGGGCTTGCTTTGCTTTAATTGCTACATCCCCCTACTTTCTCTGTTTCCTGCAGAGTCCTTCAGAAAGGCAAGAGGAGCAGGCTGAGTCTAGGATTCCTAATCAAAGCTAACTGCATTCCTCACTTTGTTGGATAATACTACAAATTAGGCACTTGTTCCTGTTTTGACTCAGAATCACAGCAGGAAGCAGCTGAATGAAACTGAACAAACTAGACTCACAAACACCATTCAGATTGGTGATTAGAGTCACTGCATCTTGGCGAAGGTTTCATGTTCCTTTCTTTTTCTTCAGAAAGCTTGCCCTGGCCCTCAGGGTCTTCTCTTTGAGCAGGCATGCGTTGTTGATCAGCTCACTCTGATGACAGCACCTCTGGCTAGCTCTGGGGATTCTAGGAAATGGTATTTTAGGGGTGTCTGCCACCACAGCTAGGAAAAAGTGGATGCCCCCTCTCTTGCTCATTGCTCCTTGAGGAACAAGAGCACCACATCTCTCCTGAATGGGACCCTGGTAATCCAGAGTGGCTGCAGAGCCTATGAGAAGTGTAGGAACTCAGGGTCTGGGGCATGTGCCCTCAGTGCCTGCTTTGCAATAAGACTTGGTGATTTATTTGCACACTGAAGTGTGAGAAGCACTGGGACAGGTGGGATGGAGTGAGATGTGGGGCTTTGCTCCCATCATCTGCAGGCTTATTGAGCTAATCTTAGAGAGCCGGAAGGTAGAGTAAACCTGGCCTTGAGTATGTCATTTAAAAATAAGCTGAATGTGCTTTACTCAGCCTGTTTGAGTAATAGAACTTGCCAGCCATGTATGGGTCTCCTTGGTGCTTCACACACATTGCTGTAATGAAGATCTGGATCAAGAAACGATGGAACTCTTTTTCATAAACATTTACCTTTTTTAAATACCTATTTTTTAGTTTTAATCAACCCAGTAATTAGATTTATGGGGTACAGTGTGATATTTCAAAACACATACAATGCGTCGTGATCGATCAGGAGAACTGGCATACCTTTCCCCACAGAGGTTCATCCTATCTTTGTGTTGAGATTAAAAATCCTCTACTGGTTGTTTCACCACATTCAACTAATTGTGGTTGAGCAGTTAGCTGGCTGTGCTGCAGAACATTAGAGGCTGTTCCTCTTACGCAGTTGTACCCGGATAGCGGCTGTCCATCTTCTCTCCACCCCTCCCTCCCTCACTTCTTTCCCAGCCTCTGCTAATCACTATTCTCTACTGTCATGAAATCATGTCTTCAGCTGCTCTGTGATCAAGAACATGTGATATTTTTCTTTCTGTGCTTGAATTAATTATATGTAGTATGATGCCCTTCGGGTCCATCCATGTTGCTTAACTTCATTTCTGTGTTTGAAATACTGTGAACATATATTACATTCTATGTATCCTTCTGTCCATCAAAAACACCCAGTTGATTCTATATCTTGGCTCTTGTGAATAGTGCCTCAATAAACAAATCACTACAGATTTCTCTACATACTGAGGTCATTTCCTTTGGATATGTATCATATACTTCTAGTATTTATTGCAAGGACTTCTATATTATTTCTTTCTGACCGTCTGTCCATTCGTCCGCCTGCCCGCCCACCTGCCTTCCTGCCTGCCTGTTTTTTCTAAGTGCTGGGGATTGAACCTAGAGCCTCAGGCAAGGTGTTAGGCAAGCACCTTAAGCACTGGTACATCTCCAACCCCACGATGTTCTTTATAATGGCTGTTACATTCTCATGAGCAGTATTTGAAAGTTTCCTTTCTTTCCGCACCACCTTTTGTTAGTTTTTGATAGATAGATGGATGGCTTTTTGATAATAGCCATTCTAACTGGGGTGAGATGCTATCTCATTGTGGTTTTGATTTGTATATACTTGGCAACTAGTTATATTGAATATTTTTTCCATATTCAGCAAATGTATTTTTGTGTCCACGATCATTTACATAATCCGTGTAGGAAAGAGAATTTGCACTGGACTCCAATCCTAGAGTTGCAGCAGATTGGGTAGAAGACCATGGTTCCACCCTTTTCTAACTGGAGTGCAGGCAAGAAGGTAGCTGGCCAGTGGCCTATGCTGTGGGAATTTACAGAATCACAGAAGTGTGCCAGCTGCCCTGGAGCCCGCTGGGGTGTGATCCCCTGTGCAAACCACTTGTAGGTGTGTTGTCTTGTTTCCTAGAGTCCTGATGTTTTTTTGATGCTGAAATGAAATTAGCACATCTCAACTGTTCATTTTATCTATTTAGAAAATTTTTTTAAAAATTTATTTGGTATAGAGTCTGACTATGCAGCTCTGACTCCTATTGATCCTCCTGTCTCAGCCTCACCAGTGCTAGGGTTACAGATGTACACCACCATGCCCAGTTTTGAGCTGGCATGGCATTTGGCACCCAGGATCAAACCCAGGTCCTTGTGCTTGCCAAGCAGGTGTTTAGACTGCAGAGCTATCTCCTCAATCCCACAAATTTTTCATTTTAGCATAAACAATAGTATATATTTTTCCTGAAGTCTCCCAGCTAGTTACCTACATTTATTTATTTATGTGTTTATTTATTTACTTACTTGTACCGGAGATTGAACTTAGGACCTTGTGCTTGCCAGGCACGCACTTAAGCTGCTGGCTATCTCCCCAGCTCCTAATTACCTACTTTTGCCCACAGGAGAACCACAGGAGAGTCAGAGAATTCAACCTTTCTTCAGGGAATACTCTTACCTTTCCACATTTCATTGGCAGGTGTGTGCTGCCTTGTCAGTGTTATGCATGAAGGACCTTACCTAAGAGGCTCGTATAATCTGTGCCCGCACACACCCCCGTCAAGCTCATGGCCAGAAGCACGACCTCAGGACCACACTGGCCTAGGCAGAGTGCAGTTTACAAATGGCCTGTGTGCTGCTTATTGTCTGAGAAAACAGTGTAGCGTGGGGCTGAGGGCTTGGTCTCCCTGCAGGCTCTGTGGGATCACATCCTATACCATCCACGTGTAAACAGGTTGCCTTTGCGTGTCCTTTCAGTTTCCGTTCTGAAAAAGTGAGCGGGGTATAGAAATAACGAGCGTGTGAAACAGCATTAGTGTCTGCATATGTGGTTCTGTTTTGGTAGAGGTTTAGAACACCCCTGGACAGAGCAAGCACTTTGGCTGTAAAAAGTTACCATTCTCCACTAAGTGCAGGTGCCATATCTTTACCTTTCATCAGATGCGAGAAGAGCTTTTCTTCCCATGTTATGTGCTCTCCTTCTTGCACAAATTTTCCCACTGGCATTGTGAACAACATGTGCTTAGAAGCCCTCTGTCCTAACCAGTCACAGGGTACAAAGTGAAATGGTCATGGGAGAGCACCTCGCTAAATAATACTGTCTCAGTATGCAGCTCGGACTCTTACTAATCCTCTTGTTTTCCGCCTTCCCAGAATGGGAATTACAGGCGAGCACCACCAAGCCCTGACTTGGTTGCTGACCCAGCATGCCCGGGTACTGGGTGTATCGGGTGTATTGTTATCTTCAGGAGGAAGCCAGGAGAAAGTCCCCTTGGCTCTTTGGGAAAGGTTGCTCATGAGTATCCTTCATAAATACCTGTTTGCTTGTGGTCTCAAGGACATTTTGAAGCCTGTGGAGTAGTAATCAGCAAACTCTTTGATAAAACCCTAGGTGACAAATATTTTTGTGTCTCAGGAACAGGTAACCTGTTGAAGCTATTTAACTCAACTGCTTTGTAAACAATTAGACTCGCTATGTTTCAGGGCAACCTCATTTGATAAATGAAACCTGAGGTCAACCCCTTGATGGTTTCTGCATTTCTCCTTTGGACACCAGCTACCAGGAAAGGGGCCTGTTTCTAGCAAATATGCCTATTTCTAGCAAGTATGCCTATGTACATTTTCATACCAATATCTGCTTTGCTTTACTGTTTGACTTTGTTTTCCCGCCTTACACACCACCTGTCATCATTTCAGTTCCTGTTTTCACTTTATCTTTTTTTATTGTGTCTGTTTGCTGGCTGCATAAAGAGAGGACTGTGCATAACTTTATCAGTGGTATCGAGCTAGCCTCAAAACCCAGGCTCTAAAAGCTACTTGCAACTCAAATTCAGCCTGGGTGGAAATAGAGAAACCAGCCGAGAAGTGTGCTTGCTGTCAGTCATTTCTGAGCCTCACTGACGTGCAGGCAGTATAAATTAGCAAAGCAACTCAAACCCTCTAATCTGAGATGCTGAAAGGAGAGAGAGGAGGGCTTCTTGCAGCCACAAAATTTCTTGCTTTCCTCCCTCATTGTTGCAGATATTTTTAAAAATGAAAACAGCCCCTTTGCTTTGCAAGCCTCCCTTTGGCAGGAAGACAAATGATTTTTTTTTTTTTTTTTACAGTATCAGACATGCGGTTTCCTGTCTATGTTTAACTCGCTAGCTGAGCATCTCCGCCAGCTGGTTCCCTCTGGACCTGCTGCGTCTTCAGGTGGCAAGCCACCAAGCAGGCCCACTGTGTGTGGGTCACACAGCTTGGACCTTCGCCACCCACTCATGTTGCTCTCTGAGTGAGGAGGGGCTGCCTTGCTGCCGCCTGCCTCCCAAGTCCTATTTTGGGTGGGTTTAGCCTCGTCATCAGGGGCCTGTCTTCTTAAGGGGAAACTGCTTGCTCCTGAGAATGAGAAGAATAAATGGAGCTTTGGCAGCGTGGGGGAGTCTGAATATGAGTGCAGAGCCTTCGAATGGCACACTCGCTCCTCAGAATAGTCACCTGCCCGCTGTGCATGGCTGCTTAGAGGGAAACAAACCAGATTTACTTTCTGGTCTAAAATGTTGAAGGAAAAAAAATAGGTGTGGAAATATGGTCAAGTAGAGCTGTGAGATGAGGAAGAAAATTATGGATCAAAGTCACCAGTTTTATTCCCAGGAAGAGAAATCAGTTATTTGAGGTGATGACTCAGAACCCAAGGAATTTTTGGTTGGGGACAAACTTTGGTTAGGAAACATCCTCTGAATCCCTCAGTATAGCCCTTGTCTAGCTGAAGAAATAAGAAAGAATGCGCATGTCACAGGGCATTCTGAATCAGTGGAGGAGAGCTAGGAATGGATTTGACTTAGAGTAAAAAAACTCTTGAAAAATTTTTTTTTTCCTAAGCAGCAGTGTAAACAAAGATGTACTAAGACCAGATGTGGCGGTTGGCCACAAGTTCCTACGCTCTTCAACTTTGTTCTGCTGTCAATCAGTGTAGACAGTCTTAAGCTCATCCACTAGATATGGTGGTCAATAAATAATTAGCCTCTGTGGCTGGCTGCGCAGGACCTCTGGAGGCTGGCCCGTGGGCTCTTGTCTCCTCCACCATGGCCTCACATGTCTCATAAACTCCCCTCAGTGGTGGTGGCCCAGCGGAGCAACTGAGGCTCCTTCCACTACCTTACAAGAGCCCTGCTGTCCTGGAGAAAAGGTCTGGTGTTGGCTGTCCACGGTGAAGCCCGCTTTTATTTCTTCCCAGGCTAAGCTGTAGAGACTGTGCTTATGGCGACTTGGACATCTGGCTGACCTGGGCTGAGAAATTCTCTTTAGCTCTTAAGTCACCCCTGTGTGGTGCTAATCATGTAAAATATCAATTTTAGTATCAATAATTGTGCCTTATTATAAGTTAATGTTAACTTAATAGTTCTACTTAAAATGTATATATTATATCTTGTGTGTGTGTGTGTGTGTGTGTGTGTATGATATATACATATGTCTTTTGTTCTTCAATAGGGAATTTAGTTGGTCTTAGTGTCAAGAACAATTGATGTGAAATTTAGTCATTAAAATTCCATTTTCCAGGCCTCATCCTATTTAAAATACCTACGTTTCCTACCAGAGTGGTGTAGCTTCCCAGCCTTGTCTGCTCAGCGAAACACCTGAGGATCATTAAAAAAAACACTCATTAACTAGGTCTTACTCTGAAGTTTCTGATTTAATTGGTCTGGGGTCTGGGGTCACAATTTTTGGTTAAATTCCCAAGATATTCCAGTGTGCAGCCAACATTGGGAGCTACTGGACTGAAGACAGTTTGTTCTGGGGAATTTTTTTTTTTTAGTATTGTTATCATCAAACCTGAAAAACAGTGGTCACATTTAGAGAACAGCAGTTACCATAGGAAGAAACCAGAATTTAGTCTTCTATGATTGGAGGAGGAGAAAAAAATGAAAAAAAAATTACCTGTGTTATCCAGTATCCAGTTCCAGAGTAGTAACAGTATAAAAAAAAAAAAAAAAAAAAAATTAGCAGTTACTTCAGAATAAGGCCAAGTACTTAATGTACAGCTGGTACCTGCAGTTTTATGTTTTTCAGGTTTTATTTTTGTTTTATTTATTTATTTATTGGCAGAACCGGGGATTGAACTCAGGCCCTTGCACTTGCCAGGGAAGCACTTATTCTACTGAGCCATGAGCTGTCATGGGTACCTGTAGTTTTAGAACTGACTAAATTATATATTAAGGGCAAAGACATTTACCCTCAGATTGTGACTGAGAGGTTGAGTGGATAGGTTTGCTGCTGCAAAGACAAAACACGGGCTGAGGAAGCCACGTGAAAAAGGATTTAACAAGTGAAGGAGCCTAGGTGGGGAGGAGCAACTGTGTTTGCATAGAAAGCCAGAAGAGGATTGAGGGTGCGGTGTGGTGACCCGAAAGGTATACACAGCGCGAAAAGTTAACAGGGCAGAAATAGCATCCTCATTAGAAAAGGTACTGAGTTAACTTAGGAAATGCATGCCTGAATTCGAACATACACTCATACGTGAAATAAACCAGACCCACATGTGTAAATATCATATAGTCTCCCTACTTTAAGAAATCAAAAGAACAAATACAAATAGAAAGGTATAACACAATTAAAAGGAAAGCAAGAACTTGAGGATTGGAAAACAAGGAGAGGGTAAGGCAACAAACTGGGAAACAGGACAGGGACAAAGCCATACATTTGTATGCACAAGATGGGCAAAGCAGTGATCCCGAGAAACATCAGCAGGCTTTTGAAAGTAGCAGTTAATTGATAGGATTCTCAATTTGACTATCTGTATATGCTGATATCTATGAACCAAGCAACTGAAGATAGCAATGTGTAATAGAAGGGTCACACTTTGAATGCCTGTCATTCTGGTCCACTAAATACATACTTCTTGTCTTGACATACCAATTATTATCATACTGTCTCACAAGTAAAATTTGTTTTTTTTAAGAGTAATAAATGAAAAAAAGAGACACAAGGAAAAAAAATGTCATAGGTTGGTCCTGCTACAATGCTGTATATGGTCAGATTTCTAAATTTCTGTGTAAAAATATGTGTCTATTCCTATTTTTAAAAACTTTTTCTTCATATTCTGTAAGAACTTAAAGTTCAATATATCAATACTTGATGGAAAATACCTGTTCCACATTATGCCTAAGATGTTTGATATTTAGACAGCTAGTGAGGGTAAACCGAACTGCATATGTTACAGGCTAATAATCAGCTTCTCTTCTAGAGGGTTAACCACCTAAGTTTGCAGATCAAAACTTGGAGAAAAGGAAGGGCTGCAAGGTCAGCCAACATTTTGGCCCTAGCCTTTCAAGGTCAATGAAGACTCAGGACTTGTACTGTAATATCATGTAACTCAGTAGTGCCCCAAATTTTCTGATCAAGAAGATTATGGAGCTATAGAGAAATGTGATCGATGATGTATAGTGTACCTAAGGAGAGTCACATGGAGAAAAAACATTCCCTCAGGCTTTCACAAAGAGCAACTTGGTCAAGCAATGGCCATGACTCATCCACATAGCTGACACTGACAAAGGATCTACAGAGTGAGGTACAAGGTTACAGGATAAACCCTGAGGGGACTTGACTGACCTTGTCCGATAGAAAAGTTACATTTCTTGATATATAGGTCTTGCTTTATCTTGGTCTTTTTTTTTAATTACGTAGGTTTACGAGTTTGGAAAATGGTTTTATTTATTTATTTTTGGCAGAACCAGGGATTGAAGTCAGGCCCATGTGCTTGCCAGAGAAGTGCTTATTCCACTGAGTCATCTCCCCGGCCCTGTTTATCTTGGTCTTAACCATCCTGCAGAAAAGTATAAAAAGGAGGTATATAAAGTAAAGCCATATTAATATGCTGAGCTGCAAAAGGCTCTAGTCAATAAACTCTGTGGATAATCCACTACTATTGTGGACTGCTGAACTCTGTTGGAGTGTTTTCCTGAATTCAAGCACCTATAGTATTTAAATGCCAATAGAATACCCATCTCTGATGAGACTAAACAAAAAAGGGGCTACAAAGGAAGGACCACTTTGTATTTGTATATACAGAATAGTTAGAATAGATATGCTTGCCTATGAGAAGAGAAGTTTGTAGTAATAGTGTTTGGACAGAATATCCTGTCTGCTTCTTATACTGTGGATAACCACTAAGAGATAACAATGCAAAATGTATTAACTATTGAAAATGTCCTATTAATCAGCTTTGTAACTGTCTCATTGATATTTACCTCTCAATAAAATAATATAAAAGAAAAGTACAAAAAAAAAAAAAAAAAAAAAAAAAAAAAAAAAAAAAAAAAAAAAAAAAAAAAAAAAAAAAAAAAAAAAAAAAAAAGAAAAAAATGTATGCCTGACACACAAGGAACCTCTAGATAGGCAGGCAGAAGACTTAAAGAATGGGAGCAGGTCTGGATTCCTAACAAATCCTCAGCTTATGATGAACCAAGGAAGAAAGCAGAAAAGCCCACTTGTGAGGGGTGTATTGTACCCAAGACTCTGTCTTTTCGAGGACAGACATATCACCACTTCCATGGCAAAGCCTAGTGGAAGCTCTCTCTTAATGTTGCTTTTCCTCCTAAAGTCATACCAAAAGAAGTGCCAGGGATAGATGTCTTTAAAATGAATGTGAAGGGTGGAGAGCATAAAAAAAGGAGTACCTTGCCCAAAACCAAGCCAAGGTCCTTGTATACGTAGTAGGAAGATGTAAATCCTGACATGAAGGCTCAATAATGAAAGTTCAGAATTAATGAGAGAGGAGCACTTATCAACAACTGCCTTGGGATCTAGTCATGGATGGAAGATCCAACAGTGCAGAGTTGAGCTGAAGTTACTCTAGAATCAAACCAGAGTAACAGATGGAGCCAAACATCAATTGTCTTAAACTGTGCTCATTAGCAGAGGAGGAGAGAGCCTCAAATCATTTTTTTTTCTTTTTGTCATTTGTTTTAAAGAAAAGCAAAAGAACTACTAAGTCCAGAAAGGCCACATTTGACTTTAATGGAAAGAATATTTTTAATCCCATTGTTTAGACTATTTCCTAAAAGAGGATAGTGGTGCAGGGTCACTGTATTTTAACATTCTTCAATCTTTCACCAGTGAATTGAATAGAAAATTCTCATGTACTGTTTTTTAATTGGTTAGTACTGAGTACAGTTGTACTGGCACTTTGCAAACAGTTCCACTGAGCAATTTCTTTGCAACAGGGAGGCATCTCTATGGGAGAGGACCAAGGAACTTACTTAGTTTTTGCTGAAACAGTACTTCTGAAACTTTAACGTGTGAGTGAGACATCCAGGGAACTTTTAGATGCAGGTTCTGATTCAGCTCGTTTAGGATGGGGCTAAGAGTCTTCGCGTTCTGTAAGGTCTCAGGCAGTGCTGATGCTGCTGGTCTGGAAACAGTACCCTGGATTGCAACATTTCCGAAATTCTCCACCAGGCTGACAACCTAAAGATGAAGAGGACGGTGGCAAGGTCTATGGCTAGGGTTTCTGATTCTGTAATTCTGTTGATACTTGGACTCATGCATGTATATGCATATAAATATATACATTGCAGTCAGTGTTCACATTTCCCCAAAGCTGAGCCTCTATTGTTAATTAAATTCACAATTCAATCAAGGGTCAGACGTTAAATTCAATTATTTTACCACATCAGTTCGTTTTTCATGACATTGACTTTGAACAGGCTAGGCCATTTATTTTTAGAGATGCACTCTATGGATTTATCTTTATGGATTTATATTTGAATATATTGTGATCAAA
Organism: Ctenomys sociabilis; assembly: GCA_004027165.1. Lineage (NCBI taxonomy): Eukaryota > Metazoa > Chordata > Mammalia > Rodentia > Ctenomyidae > Ctenomys > Ctenomys sociabilis. The sequence continues at coordinate 13,312 of PVKA01026463.1, read as the reverse complement.
CAGTTTGTGTAGAGATTTTGGTAATGTTTTTATTGAAGGAAGATTGGTAATTCTGTGAAAGAAACAAGTTCAGCCTGTATATTCAGTGGGGTTACTACTAAGAAACTATAGAAATCAGTGTGGTGCATCCCTGTAATCTCAGCTGCTTGAGGGGCTGAGGTAAGGTAGGAGAGTCATAAATTGAAGGCCAGTATGGACCACTCAGTGAGACCCTGTCTCAAAAAAAAAAAAAAAAAAAGGGCTATGCAGTCAAATGCTCTATGGATGTAACTCAGTCCCTAGCATCAATTCTCAGTGCCAACAAAAACATATAAAAACGCCAAAAACTATGTACTCACTCAAATGATAAAACCATTTTAAAAACTCAAGGATATTCTAACTGTGAAAGTCTTAAACAGTAGTTACTTGGGAGCAGGGAAATGAAGGACCAGTCTGTGACTGATTTGGATTAAGAAAAGAGACTTCTCAAATGCTGGCAAAGTAGTACTTCTGTTTGTTTGTTTGTTTGAGACATAGTCTTGCTGTACAGCTCAGGCTAGCATTGAGCTCACTTGGTAGCCCAGGTTGGTCTCGAACTTGCAACCTTCCTCCTCTGAGGTAATCCCAGCCTCCTGAGTGCTGGGATTACACCTCTGCACCAAGGCACTCAGCACAGAGTAGTGCTGGATTTTTTCTTTTTTTTTTTAATCTGACCACTGGTTACAAAGGTATTTTCCTTAAGCAAGGTACTTCTTTTGTGTGCTTTTCAGAGTTTGTGTTTCATTTTGCAGTGACAAAGGTTTACAAAGGAAAACAGATTGATTTGTGATCATGTCTTGCTCCTAGATTGAGTTTATTTTTGATACTCCTGACAGAAAGGAGAGGAGAGAACTCTGTGTTTCTTGTTTGTTTATTTCTAAGCATCTGCTGTCTGCCAGGAACTTCATTTATGTAATTGCCTATCCGACCTCCAAGTATTATTCTCGTTTTAAGGGAAAGACATTAGAAGGGTGATTTACTCATGACCAGCACCTAGTGAGCAACGTAACCCCATTTTCCCCATATCTGAATACTGCCAAAGCTGTGTGCTTTCCGCTCCACCAAGCTGTCTTCTCCAAGGGAACCCACAGGGCTGTTTCATAACTCTGAAAATTTCCGATCACTGTGTGCCACATACGCCAGATTTAGTTGTGAATAAGGAGCCGTTTTTAAATGTCAGTCTCATAAATAAATATCTTTTGGAAGACAAATGTTAAATTCCTCTTTTCTTTTGTTTTTTTGTATGCGAAAGATAAATGTTAGTGTGCTATTTTAAAAAAATACAAACTGACAGAAAATTTCATGGGGAAGTCCCATGGTACACTCCTGTGGCATATAGCAAAAGTAAACAAGCTGTCTTCTAACTTGAGTAAGTGCAACACACACACACACACACACACACACACACACACACACACACACACACACTGAGAAGAGGTTGCTGCCAGACTCTTTAAGTCCTTACTATGTCCAATCTGGTATCACTTTCTAGTCATAGCTGTTGAGATTCCCCAATAATTTTAAATAAGTCACTTAAAGTCTTTAATTTATTGAGCTTCTATTAGGGGCAGCTTTTACTTAGTGGGCATCTTTGTTTACTAAGGTAACAAGAATGTTGTAGATACAGCTCAAGATCTTTCTCTGCCAAATGGGGGGCAATAATAGTACCTGCTGGGTAGTAATGAAGACTCGTAGCGTTGTTGGAGAAATAAAACTAGGTGATGGCCACTTAGTGCCTGGCCCAAAAAAGTATAGGACGTGTTATTTGTCTTTATTACTTTTTAATTTTTATTAGTTCATGGATAGTTCATATACATACATAACATTGTTACCTTTATTATTGTTAAGAGAATTCCAGAGAGGCTGAATTTACCACTGTGTATATGGAGCCCAAGCCCACAACAAGACACGTGCCAGTCTTTCTCAGAAAACCTGATAAACTTCAAGGTCTTTGCTCTGGGTAAGCCTGGCAGAAAAATCAGGCTCCAGTGCCCAGAGAGCTTTGTTTTTTTAATGTGTATGCCATGGACTTCTTGAAATCTGATGTTGCCTATAGACTCCTCACAGTGTATAAAGTGTAACACTCAGTATTTGGTGAAAAGACTATATTGAAATGCCATGATCAAATATACTTAAAAATGAATCAGTGAAGCCAACTGTAGTGGCGCCTGGCTATAATCCCAGCACTCGGGAAACTGAGGCAGGAGGATTGTTGGGGGCTTGAGACCAGCCTAGGCTACAAAGTGAGCTGAAGCCAGCCTGAACACAACAAGACTCTGTCTCAAAAAGACAAAAAATAAAAAAACCTGTGATATAATTTGTTTGTATAGTAATACTTCAAGAAAGTTTAGAGCATATCTGAAAAGGTGAAATGTCTGAGGAACAAGTATAAGTAATCTTCCAAGACATTTGTAGTAAATATAATGTAGAGTGAAAATATTTATGATTTCAGCTGGGGACAGAGTCATATGTGCAGCTAATCCTAGGAAATGTTACTCCAAGGTTTAGTTAAAGGTTGGAGGAAATGAGAGGTGTGATTTTTACTCAATTTCACAAAACCATTGAATTCTACTTGAGCTCAGGCTAAAATCTTACATTTTTTTTTTTTTTTAGCTTAGAGCCTCAATGTTTTATGAACTTTAGAGAATGTCCATGCAAACTTGTGCCTAACCTGATGGTCCGTAACAAGAAACTGTTCCTGGAAGCTTCCAGTAGTTCAACAATATTGTCTTGAGCCCCCCATGTGCTAAGGCCTGGGGTGAGCCCTGAATGGGGAGAGAAGATGTTTCTCTCATGGAACACTTTTCCTTCCCAGGCAAAGAGAAGACATACACTGAGAGCCAAGGAGAACAGTTTGCACATAGAGCAGAGGTCCCTTCTCTGCTTGATCTAAGAACTGCCAGGGTCACTGCTGATGTCTATGAAAGATTTAGTTCATCCTCCTAGAAAGAAATCCACTTGCTCAAACTGGAAGGCTAAATAAAGCTTTTTTTGGTTGGCTCTCACCAATGTGAAGTTTATAGATGATGGTGTGACGCCCAGGACTCTGTCCAGTCATAGCTTATTCCAGATACCAGCGTTGCTGTGACCTGTGCTGGTGATCTTGGGACCTCACGTGAGCTGTTTGACCTTCAGCTTCCCTATCTGTCAAATGGTGTATATAATAGTAGTAGCTTCTACCTCACGGAGTACTTCTGCCAATGATGTATAAATACTGTATCAAACACATGGCTCACAGTCAGGTACACAGTAAGGGTCCAGGCTATGAGTATTTTTGCAGTTGGGGGCTGAAAAGAAGGATTTCCTACTGGTCCTTAAGTGAAGGCCATGCCAGCCTGTGCCTACACCTACAGTTAGTTTCTCTACTAGCAGCCCAAGGGTTCATAGTGTGAGAGGGTGTGGGTGTCTATCTGCTGCTTAGAAAGAGCCACAACCCAAGGCTTCCTTCCAGCCTCTTTGCTATTGTTAGGGGATTTTACCCCCTCTTTCAAGTTTCAAGATTGACAGATATTGTGCAATAATTCCTCCCTGACAAACTTTTACATGTAGATTTTCAAAAAGAAATCATAGGAAATTTGCAAAGAAAGTAAAACTTCGGTTTCTAACACTGAACTGGGGATTTCTAGAATTTTCTGTGGTCAGTACCACAAATAAACTTCAGGGGCTTTCTGATCTTGTATTTTCCTTAGCCTGAAAGAATAGAAATTAGCAAGGCCTTTTTGTATATGGTTAGAATGATTAAAATAAAATTATTAGTGATTATTGTTTAAACAGCTCATTTGGGTGTTAGAATGGAGACACAACTGGTAATATTTATATTTTTCTAGTTACAATTCTTTATGTGTGAAGAAGACTTTTACATTAGACCAAAGTAAAGTCTCTCCAAATTCTGCCAATAATAATACCTATAAGTTACAAGTCAGCCAACATTTTCTGTAAAAGACAAGATGGTGTGTGTTCTAGGATTTACAGATCTGATAGGACTTTAGTTTCAGGAACTTTTGTGTGTTTCTGCACTCATGTGCATGTGCATGTGTGTATGTGTGTGTGTGTGTGTGTGTAACATCCCTTTTAAAAATGAAGATAAAGAGGTCTGTGTAACAGGGATGTTAAAAACTCTTCATGGTTCCTAGGGCTATAGTTTGCCAACCTTGCCTTAGAATACACAAAACACAAGGGCTACCATCCCACACAAGCAACCATTCATCTAACTTGTGCAACATTCTTTCAGTACTATACAGAGCCCTTCCCGGGTGCAGGCCATGTCCTGGAGATCAGAACAGCCCCACCCATTGCTCCTGTAGAGCTTACTTTATTCCATGAAAACTAATCACTCTGTCAGGTAATGAAACTGACTTAGGATATAAGATATTTTACATAGTTACAGACATGGAGAATTGAAGCAACTGTGTATGCTAAGCAAATCCATCCACAGGATACCTTGGATAATTGAGGTGGCATTTCATTTCAGGGACCTAGCATTGTAATTCACTGCTGAGGTTGAATATTATTTCATCTGTCTCTTTAATTTTTGCCTCTAGACTGAGACTTTATAGGACCACAGGAACAGTCTGCTATTGTTTGCTTTCTACAGTTGCTTTGGCCCACTGCACGTCTACCTCTAGTCCTCTCTGTCCTTTGTCTGTAAGCCTCCTAGCATAAGAATTTCTGTTTTCAAGTTTCAACCACCAAATTGTGTATTTTCTCCTAATTTTTAAGTAAATTAGTGTCTTTCCCTAAAGTGAATCTTCTTTCCCTCTTTATAGCAGAAATTTTGAAGTTTTAGGATCAGCACTCTAGTTTTAGTTGTGTCAAGTAGATTTAAGATCTTAGAGTTTATAGTCAATGAAGTTGGTATTTCCATTTACAGTTACCTCAAGAACCGATATGGAATCATATTGTATCACACCTGCATATTCAACATTGGCATGTATTAACTTCATTTCTGACAGTACTGCATTACGTGATGATAACAAACACGATTCAGAACATCAGTTCCCTCTGAAAGATTATGTGTGTCTCTACTGCACCTGGACTGTTGGGCTGTGTTCTCTTCACTTTTTTCCTCAGATACCTAGAATAAGTTAGAACTGTCACCTGGATTTACAGTCACTTCTAGGATGTGAAGCTCTGTAGTCCCTGTCAAGCTCTTTCCTTTTTATTTCACTGTGCAGAGTAATTCTGGGAGAGCTCCCCAGAGAGAGAATATATTCTTACTCCTGAGTGTTTTTGCTTCACTGTTGACCTCTCTAGTCCATCAGAGACCAACTCAAAGGCAGTCATTGCCACTGTGCGTTGCATGCCTATCTAACCTTTCTTGCATTCCACCAACATGTAGATTGTACCTCACATTGAGCTCCTAATTCAGCATGCTGTGTGTTGGTCAGCACTTATAGATACCCCTTAATTTCTCTATTGGAGCTCTTTGAAGACAGTGTCATCCCATAATAGATGCTCAGCAGTTATCTACTTAATGGATAAATCTGGCATCTGAGCATGAGGTCTGCTCATTAATGAGTAACTTCAAGGACAGATGAATGACACACGAAGCAGTAGCATTCTTGCATTTGTGGCCCATAGAAGCACCAGTCGTGTGCTTTCATTGTCTCCTGCTGACTGCACGTTTCTATCCATGTTTCTTTTCCCAAGAAAAATCAAATCAGAGCCAACCAGTGCTGGCAAATGAACTGAAGTTTTATAGATAAGACATTTGTTCTTCCTGCTTCAGTATTTCAAGTCAGAAAACTGGCTACGTTTCTACTTTTAGCTTCTCTTACCTTTGAAATAGTATTTCCTTTGTTACTATTAATTATTTCTGTCCTGTGCAATGGCAAATTACTTGCACAGTGAAAAGAGGGTGGACATAGGTAACACTTCCAAAGAAATACTTCCATAAATTCCTCTGACAGCTAGGATTTCATGAGTCAGGGCAGCCTGGATGGTGATCGGAATAGAAAAAATTTGGAAGTAGGAAAAGAGCAAAGATGGTGGCAGAACTGTGACAATATCTATACTTTTAGAAGACCTCATCTATGTAGGGGTTTTGAGGGTAGAAATGGTGTCCTCCTATCTCTGTTGCCAATGCTGTTTACAGTGCCTCAGCCTTAGTTAATATTCCATAAATACTTTGTCTTCATTACACAACATTGAGGACCTGCTGTGTGCTGAATGCTATTTACATCGGTGAGGAAGCCCCATCCAGCATAGGTACCCTTTCTCCTGGGGCTGGGGAAGGTAGGGAATGTTACATATCAATCTAGTGTAAAGTCATAGCTGCTATGAGACTACGTAAAACTATCAAAATGCTATCTCGCCATGTTTACCTAGACTTCCCTTAAGGAGTGACATTTAAACTCCATTTGGTGAAGGACAGAAGATGTTTGGATGGTCAGAGATAGGAAAGAATGAGCAGGAAAACACTAGCAGCCCTGGACTGGGGAATACTCACAATGCAACATCCACAAAACAGATCCTAGCATGGATGGGTGCTTGGTACACAGATTCACTTCTTAATGGCATGTACGTACTGACCCAGCTCTTTTTTTTTCCTTTACCCCTACACCAGAATATGCTGCCGGCAGTCCTGATTTGTGGTTGGTCATATTCCAAGTGACAGGCATCAGTCTTCTGCCACCTCTAGGAATCGCCATTGCTGTCATTGTTATCTTCTACTGCTACCGTGTTCACCGGCAGCAGAAGCTGAGCCCATCCTGGGAAAGCACCAAGCCGCGAAAGCTCATGGAGTTCAGCGAGCACTGCGCCATCATTCTGGAAGACGACCGCTCTGACATCAGCTCCACGTGCGCCAACAACATCAACCACAACACGGAGCTCCTGCCCATTGAGCTGGACACACTGGTGGGCAAAGGTCGTTTCGCCGAGGTTTATAAGGCCAAGTTGAAGCAGAACACTTCAGAGCAATTTGAGACTGTAGCAGTGAAGATCTTCCCCTATGAGGAGTACGCCTCTTGGAAAACAGAGAAAGACATCTTCTCAGACATCAACCTGAAGCATGAGAATATCCTACAGTTCCTCACAGCTGAGGAGAGGAAGACAGAGTTGGGCAAACAGTATTGGCTGATTACTGCCTTCCACGCCAAGGGCAACCTTCAGGAGTATCTCACCCGGCATGTCATCAGCTGGGAGGACCTGCGCAAGCTCGGCAGCTCCCTTGCCCGGGGCATTGCCCACCTCCACAGTGACCACACACCATGTGGGAGGCCCAAGATGCCCATTGTGCACAGAGATCTCAAGAGCTCCAACATCCTTGTGAAGAACGACCTGACCTGCTGCCTGTGCGACTTTGGACTTTCCCTGCGTCTTGACCCCACTCTGTCTGTCGATGACCTGGCGAACAGTGGGCAGGTAGGTGAGGACTGGTGGGAGATCCTGCTGCCCTGTTACAGTGCCCACCTCTTGATTCATAACTTATGCAGCTCGTCTCAAGTAGTTCTAGGCTCTGGATGCATGGCTAGGAAGTCTAGGCAAGATTAGGAGACAACACAGGGAACAATCGCTCTCTCTTTGCTAATGGACTGCATTTCTACTCCTGTCTTCTGAGCCTTCCTAACTTTGGATGAACCTTTTCTTCGTAGGGTCAATTCTCATTTCCATTTGAAAATGATTTTTCTTTGCTTCAAGTGTGGTTAGCATTTTATCTCAGTATTTCCCTTTCATGATGGTGTTCAGTCCTTTCAACTTTATTGAGCAAAGGAGCACTTCCATTTGGAAACATTCTCACAGGTTAAAGTGGAAACAGACAAAGTTGCTGTTGGAACTGTTTTAGAAGTTACCAGAGCATCCTTTTTAAACAACGAGCCCCATGTTTTCACCCTGTGGAGTTCATCTTAATCAATATTATTTTCTCTGGCTAAGTCGCAGCACCTGCTTTAGGGACACTCAGTGAGAGCCCACTGTGCCCCTGGCAGCACAGGAGTACTAAGTACCCCCTACCCCCAAAATGAGATAAACATGTTGAAACACAAACACACTTTTGTGCCAGGGTAGTGAGTCATGCAAGGACTTGCTAAAAAGAAAACTTTCGTCACATGTGCGTAAGAAATGGTCATGGGAATAGTAAATTGCTTGACCTTCTCTAGGTCCTTGGGAAGGTATGACAGTTACTGCTATTTCATCAGACTGCACAAACTGCAATACCAAGCATTTAAATTTGAAATGTTCCCCCTAAAAATATTTCTTCTTTTTTTCCTATGGGCCCCCTGTTTGGAAAGTAACACAGGCTTAAAAGTCAAAATACAGCTCTGCGGCACACCCGTGAAAATTATGTGATTCAGCTTTGGTCTTTTACCATGAAAGTACTTTCACATGACTTCAATTTTGCGGAGATTTATGAAATTATATTACACCCTTGACGTCCTGGAATGTGCCATGGGGTAAACAAAGAGTAAACCAGTCCTTACACAATGAAAACTGAAGTGATTATTTTCATTGTAAGCCTTAGAGCTTAGGAATCAGAAAAAATGCTTAATTTGCAAAAGCAAAAGTAAACATCCAAAATATCACAGATGTTGTCTCTCAAGTTCTCTGTAAGGATGTTGTTGACTGTGATGCCATCTACAACGAGGCTGATAGGCAGCTCTGGGATTTGGCACTTTCTTACTTTGACCTGCTCTGTTTACAGTCCTTAAAGACCTTTCAGATAGAGAACATCTATTTTTAAAAATACCCATAGATGCTGTATCTTCCTGCACAGCTCTCATTTGTCAAAGAACGTCTTGGTCTTTTAAAAGACTACCTGCTCCGGAAGGACAAGCACCCTCTGTGCTGTGGAAACAAAGATGCGCGTGCAATTGAATGATGGTCCTCAGTGTCTGTTTTTGCTTCAGGTGGGAACTGCCAGGTACATGGCCCCAGAAGTCCTGGAATCTAGGATGAACTTGGAGAACGTTGAGTCCTTCAAGCAGACTGATGTCTACTCCATGGCTTTGGTGCTCTGGGAAATGGCGTCTCGCTGTAACGCAGTGGGAGGTACGTACGGACCCCGAGTGTGGTGCAGCCGTGGGCCTGCTCTCACAACGATTCATGGTATTACTTGCTTAACGCTGAATTCAGAGTGAAGCACAAAGCAGCAAACTACAGTGACAGTGAATGGACTCTGTCTCTGCACTACCATTCCAGAACTATTTAGAATTATGCTAAATAGCCATGTTTTTCTAAGCAGGAAACCATGTGTGCAACATAAAACTTTGTATCTTTCATATGCCTTTGCATGATGTCTTTGATGCATCTCTACAAATATTTTTATAACAAGGAATAAGGTCCTAATACTAGAAGAATTATTTCTATTTATCAAATTGGTAACATTCAAATAAGCATCTGGATTTGGTTTAGTTTTACATTTTAAGAGTTTTTCAAATTACAGGGTCTGGAAAAAGGATTTGAATGTAAGAGTTTTGGAGCTTTAACTATTTATTGGGAAAAATGACTAGAATGCTTTGAAAGTTTAGTTTTGTCTTGAAAAATCTAGAGAAGAGATGTTATAGAGGAATTAAGGTTATTGGAGACTGATTAGAAGGCCTACTTTTTCTCGCTTGACCTCTGTAAATTTCAGGTGACCTGCGGGCTGTCTCTTTGTTCCCCAGGTTTACCCATGCTCCACTCTCGGGAGCACGTTGCCCCCACACGCTGCTGCGGCCTCTGCAGATCCCCTTGCGGTCTATTCCAGGCAGGCTGTCTGCTGAGCCCTCCCTGTTGGCAAGGACACCACTGCTCTCATTAGGAGAGTGAAAGGGAGGCAGGGTGACACAGGGTGTGCAGGGTAGGGAGACCTTCTACAGGGAGTGCTGTTCCCTGGTGCAGCAAGAAGTGAGAATGCCAGAGGCCCGCAGTGCTGTCTCCTGTCCTGATTCTTGTCTCAGTCCTGGTGTCGGGTCTCACCTGAAAACTGTGCATCTCTCAGCCTGGTCCTGGCTCGCTGCCAAATGAATTCATGCTAAGCTTAATTCTATCTTTAACTTTTTGTTTTAAATAACATAAATTAGTTATATATATATCACTGAGCACTCTCAGCTGCTCTCAACCCGGCTTCCTCTAGGGTTCACATCTATCCCACACCTTAGCCTATAGCTATTGTTACTAGGAAATTAGCACTGGGACTGGGATCTTCGTTATAAATCTTATTGAAATGCCAGTTCCCCAGTCATGTCTTTTTCTGAAGCAGGATACACACTGCTATCACATGCAGGCCTTCATTGTCTCCTGTATCCCACTTTATCCTCAAACTTCCATCAGAATGGAAAGAAAGTTTTTAAAAAGTTTTTATTTATTTATTTATTTGTTTGTTTGGATATTGTCTTGCTATGTAGCTTAGACTCATAGTGATCCTCCTGTCTCAGCCTCCCCAGTGCTGGGATTATAGGCATGTGCCACCACACCCAGTTTTGGGACCAGCGGGGCACACCCAGAGTTCTAGGGCTGGTACAACATGCAGGCCCACCCAGTATGCAGTACCAAGGATTGAACCCAGGTCCTTGCACTTGCCAGGGAGGCACTTAGGCAGCCAAGCTATCTCCTCAGCCCGAAAGACAGCTGTTAACCTTAAGAAGCCTATAGACTACTAGAAACAGAACTAGATCCATCTCTTTGTAGACTGTTTGCTGGATTTCTCTGACGTTTCTCATGATAGGGCTGAGATGACACATTTAGGGGAACATTGGCAATGCTGTTCCCTTCTCGGTGTGTCATGTGAGGATAAGGTCACCCGTGTTAGGCAGTAAATCTAACCACTCGATTACAATTGTGTCATCTAGCTTTCATCCTTGCAAAGGTCACTTTTTTAAATTTATGGTTAGTATATATCTTAAAAGACAATACTCTGACCTAGCTCTAAAGGTATTAAATACCTACCAAAGGCAATTTAACTCTTTCTTTCCATAGTTTGAAGATCCATCAGTAATTCTTACCTGTGGCAATTATCACTTCCAAGATTGCCTAATGGGAATTTTTTTATTTTTCTTGTTCTTTTATGTATTGATACGTGTTTTAAGTAAAACTGTCTCTTGTTTTCCATCAATACTTGTTATTCTCCTTAATTAATTATTTATATCATGTTGGAATCCTTGATGTTTATTTTATTATGTTTGTGTCCAAGATCATCACTGTTTTGTTTCTCAAATTGCCATGGCTTTGACTGCTGGGCTAAACTACCCAGCAACTGGTACCATGGTGGCTTTGTTTGCTTCTTCATCTCTTTCCAGGCATGTTTAGGTTGTCTTCCATGATGGGTCCATGTCACCTCTTCTGTCCCTACAGTCTGCTGACCTATCATCTATTTTCTTGGTCGCCAGCTTGGAAATGACACCACCTCTCTAGCTACCAGTGTTGTTTCTGGTTTCCTGCCTGAGATTCTTCCACTAAGACTTCCAAAAGTAACTTTGTTGTTTCCTCATGCAGTGAAATTTGTTTAACCAAGTTGCAGCCACTGAAAATAATTTCCTGCTTGAAAGCTTTGACAGCTCCAAAATGAATCTTTAGAATGATATGAGTTGTGTTGGATGAATCTGTTGTCACTGGCAGAATAAATTTACCTAGATTTCAGTATCTACTGTGCCTTCAAACCTGTTATTCTATAAACATAGCTGGAGATGGTGTCTCCCTCTTTCCCTCTGTCAGTGCTGGTGAGCTTATGAAGATGGTCTCAGCTCCTGCATTCATTGTTATCAGTGACAAAAGCCTTTTCCTGTTGATATTTGCTGAGTGTGGAAGAATTTAGGGTAATAAGGAAGAGCCAGCTCCACCAAGTTTTACAAGTACTGGAAAAAGGATGCAGTATAAACAAGTGTTCCTAAGGAAGGAACAGGATCTGGTTTGTTCAGCTACTCTGAATGAAACCTTTTATAACCTTTAGGATAAGAACAGCTGGCTTTTGGGGAACAGGAAAGAGGCCATCCCTGCTCTCATTTTCTTTGATCTGAAGCCTGAGTTCTGTTTCTCCCATCTCTGTTCGAGCTACAGAAACTAAGGCTATTTATGCATCTTCACTTTCATCCTGACACAAAGGATAAAGTGTGTGAATTCACATACAGTTCTTAACTGTTTCTCTTCTGCTGGACTCTTCTTCCTAAAGCATTAGAGCTTGTTTGCTTGCTTCTTTCTTTCTCTTCCTTTTTTTTTTTTTTTTTTTTTTTTTTTTTTTTTTTTTTTTTTTTTTTTTTTTTTTTTTTTTTTTTTTTTTTTTTTTTTGATGCATCTTAAAGATCTTATGGACAGAATTTTAACTCAGTCTTAATTTCAGAGACTTTTCTATTGCATACAAATGTTCCCTTGAGAAGCTTGTGGATGTTCCTCCTAAGGATACTTGTCCTGCCTTATCCTTCCTTAAGTTTCCATCAGAATAGAAAGAAAGATTTTGTTTTAAATATTTATTTATTTGTTTGTTTGGGTATGGTCTTGCTATGTAGCTTAGACTCATTGTGATCTTCCTGTCTCAGCCTCCCCAGTGCTGGGATTATAGGCATGTGCCACCACACCCAGTTTTGGGACCAGCATGGCACACCTGGAGTTCTAGGGCTGATACAACATGCAGGCCCACCCAGTATGCAGTACCAAGGATTGAACCCAGGTCCTTGCACTTGCCAGGGAGGCACTTAGATAGCCAAGCTATCTCCCCAGCCTGAAAGACAGCTGTTAACCTTAAGAAGCCTATAGACTACTAGAAACAGAATTTGATTTTTCGCTTTGCCTTTAAAAACTTACATATGCGTATGTGTCTCTCACTTTACTAAGAAAATAGACAATAAATCTCTTGAATTGTAAGGCAACAGGGAGAGATATAAACAATTCTTTTACACTTCAATTTTATTCCTGAAACTGGATATGTATATATCCCCTCCATAGGCTCTCTTATTTTTTTACTTTATGCTGTTGTTGTTCATTTTGTTTTGTGTTTTTGGAGAAAGGATTTTGCTGTGCAACTTAGGCTAGCCCTGAACTCACTGTGCAGCCCGGGCTGGTTGCCATCTCACAGCAGTCCTCTTGTTTAGCCTCCTGAGTGCTAGCATTATGGGTATGCCCCACCGTGCCTCACTGATCCTCTCATTTCAAAGAAAGAAAGAGAGAAAGAAAGAATACACTTCGCTGTGCAGTGAATCACACATCAGTGTTTTACTTTGCAGCAGAGCTCACCCAACATTGTGTCCATGTAACCAGATGAAGTAGGACACTAAGCAACAAAGAATGGATGGCGACACAGAAGGATGTGACACCACCTCTCTTGCCTTTATGCAAATGCATTCTATTCTTGTGGTTGTGTCCACCTGATCACATGAATGTTGAA